>JAJEKB010019398.1:0-14816 GCA_022393335.1 Macrotrachela quadricornifera
TATAGGTTAATTTATAAATTGTAGCGGTGACTGAGATTGTGAGGTATTATTTGATTGATTGGTCATTCTTCTTATGCACACTTCATTGATAATGATACTTGACTCAATACTTTGCATGATAATTTATCGTGATAGATATAACCTACATGGTGTGTGTTATAAAAGTGTATGAAGAATTCATTAAAACAGACATTGAAATTGTTTTTTTTCATATCACTGCACTTGCTTAGGAGAATGTATGTAATTCTGAAACATTATTTAAAAGCCATAATCACATCTACATTTTATACTAATAATGTGACATCACGAAATTTTCATTTCTCTGAAAAACAGTAACTTAAAATCATAGTAAGAGTAAGCGCATAAAAGACAGATTATATCTCAAATATACCTTATAATTGTGTCAAACTGCTACAAATAAAATTTCAAATCGAAGTGAGAGTGTTCTTTACAAAATTTGACTGAAGTCGATTGGCATTTTAGAAGGGTGACGGGAATCAGTTCACTATTTATAATTAAGAAATCGAACAGCGTGATTTTATAATTCTTTCGCATGCTTTCATTGTGCTTCAGTTCTCACTTATAAAAATCATAAAAAGGATCGATAATGTGCATTCATTATTGTAAAGTTAGATCGCTTAAGGTTTATTATTATTATCTATCATTTTCGATACGTTTAACGACGAGCTAGCAAAAGTAAATAATGAGACCGTGCAGTTTTATTAATTGGATAGAATGTGTGTCAGACAGTCAGATGGCAAGATACCTATTACAGATGATTATATCATAGAAGGGACATTGGCGACATTAATATTAGCGCGTAAACAGATTGAATAATCTACGACGAGAATTCTGTCAGTTTTTATACTCATGTATGGTCGAATCGAGGTGGGGTGGGTATAGGAAGAGGATTCCCAGCGACTTACGACGGTCGTTTCGAGTGGATCTTAATCAATTCATCATCAGATGAATTTTGAAAGAAATTATTCTGTATAGTACTTCATTCCAACGAAATAGAAAGTTATACGAGTCGAAACTCATACTAGTTTTCTATTGCTAAAATCGAATGAAGTCGCATAAATTCTTATATATGCTGATAACTGCTACCATGACTAGTTTTACGTCGACTAACACAATCATCAAATGACTTAAGATCTTCAATTGATTTTTAAAAAGAATCAAAAATATGAGAATTCAACTTCTGCTAGAAGGATCAAATGAAAATTTTGAATACATTCAGGGAAGAATTCAAAGGACGGTGGGTGAGTTTAACTCATTCAACCCGATTCAGTTTTTTGAAAAACTTTTTTCGAGATGTTCAGTTTCCTGGGCAAATAGCTTTTAATAAATGCACTTAATGACCTTTTCGTTATCTTCTACCGGTCATTTATCGCTCTCTTCTTTATAGAGCTATACAATGAGTCATCTTCTGCCGCCGAACTAAATAATCGCTCGGATCACTTTTTCGTTCTTTTCCATGTTATACAAAGTATGCACGAGAAAAAGAAAGAAGTTTCCAGCTTTTTCTCGCTTATTCTTTGCTCTCTATCGTTTTGTATATAAATATGACCGGAGTTTTGAAATA
Source organism: Macrotrachela quadricornifera (assembly GCA_022393335.1). Lineage (NCBI taxonomy): Eukaryota > Metazoa > Rotifera > Eurotatoria > Philodinida > Philodinidae > Macrotrachela > Macrotrachela quadricornifera. Next base: position 1,586 of record JAJEKB010019398.1, read on the forward strand.
ATTCACATGTCGTTTGAAAAAATGAATACAGAAAATAGCGCTACCACACTCAGTGAAGTGAGCTCTCTGAATGACGATTTTGATGAAGAAAATAATGATAATGACATGGATTCACATACTTGGAATGAAATAGAACCGAAATCCGATGCAGAATTCCTGGAGGATCATGGACTCATCGAAGAAGTAACTTCTATTACAGAAGATAATACAATCAATCATATCGATTGCTATCGGCATTTCATTACGAATGAAATTATTGACCTCATAGTCCGTGAAACTAATGGATACGCGCAGCAATACGTGCAAAACCATGAGATTAGTAGACGGTCAATACCTCATCAATGGAAACCAACCACTGATGAAGAGATGCTGAAGTTCTTTGGATTCATTATCGAAATGGGGTTGGTGCAAATGCCAAAACTGAAGTACTACTGGATCAGTAGTCAGTCGTATGGTTCAGGCATCATTCAAAATGCTATATCGAAGAAGAGATTCGAATTACTCCTCAAATTTTGGCATTTTTCGAACAATGATAACAAAAACTCCAATGAAGATAGGCTTTCCAAGTTGAAACCACTCTTGAATTTATTGTGAGTGAGATTTTCGTCAGTATATATATCTGGTTCGGTTGTGACTATCGACGAAACTATGATACCATGGCAAGGTAGGCTTTTCTTCAAACAATATATTCCTGGAAAAGTGCAGAAGTACGACGTAAAAATGTACAAGTTAGCGGCTACCAATGGATACACCTGGAATTTTGTTATCTATACTGGTCAACAAGATCCAATGGCAGGTCTGGGACATGCCCAAACAGTCGTGATGAATCTATTGGATTGTCTTGACGGATGTTATCGAACCGTGGTAGCTGATAACTTCTTTACCAGTATTCCTCTTGCAAAATGTTTGTTAGAACATGATACGTATCTTATTGGGACACTGAGACGTAATCGTGCTGGATCAGGCAACGAAGTTGCTCAAAAAAACCTTAGACACGGTGAAGTTTACGGACTTCAGAATAGAGAAGACGTAAAAGTGATCATGTTCAAAGACAAAAAGAACATCTTGATGATATCCACAAGACTTTCGGATTCAGTAACTGTGATAGACACTCGAAATGTCAATAGTAAAAATGAACGTATCATGAAGCCGCAAGTTGTACTGGTTTACAATGAAGGCAGAATAGGTACTGATTTATCTGATCAGCTATCATCATATTACACGTGCCTCAGGCGATCAATAAAGTGGTACCGAAAGGTAGCATTTGAATTAATTTATTGGACAGCACTGGTAAATAATTATTTGATATACAAGAAAAACCACGCAGCAAGCAACGTGATCGTTCTACAATTTTGTGAAAGCCTTGTTCGATCTTTACTACTTGGTATGCCATTCGAGAAGTTGAAGCCGGGTGTGAGACAGAAACAAACTGGACAAGTGAAGCGTAAGTTCGCTGATCACAAATTAGTGGAAAAAGAAGGATGTGGACGCGATGTTCAAAAGCGTTGTGCTGGCTGCTATGAAAAAATACGGCAACAACAATCAAGAGAAGCAAGCAATGCAGCAACAAAGAAAATAAAAATTTTCTGTCCTGACTGTGATACTTTTTTTTTGCCTTGATTACTTTAATGAAAAACGTCATCCTATGTAATAAATAGTTCTAACAATAGCGAGAACAATTAAATGCCACATTAAATGCAACTTTCCACTCGAAAACAAAGAAAAATAAACCGTTTTCTATTAAATTTGCTCTTAAGACCTACCGGGTCCCACCAGTGGGACCCGTCGAGACAAATGGGTTAATCCAAGGTTTCTAAACGTTTATCTCACAATAAAATCTCAACATCAATTTTGAGAAACTTGGGTCAAAATCAATAAAAAAGAATTCTATTTCATCTTATGAATTCTCCATTGTTAATTATGTATGATAATTTTGATGTTTGCTTTAAAGCTTCTTTACGTTCTCGTTGTCTTTCTGTAGCTTTGTATAATGACTTAGTGATTCTCAGTAGCTTTTCATGTGCATATAAACATAATTAAATAAAAAATACGTTTGAATATATTTTGAACTGATTTATCATGAACAAATAAATAATTTAATTTCATTTTCTTTTGAATTGAAGAAATGATTAAAGAAATTATTTTATGGAAAATTAAATTGTATCGATGATAAGAATAGTTAATAGCACATAAAAAAAATAATATTTCGAATCCATTAAATTGTTTAAAAAAAATAATTATTAATTTTTGAATTGAAAACAAAATGTAAAAATAAGAAAAAAATAATTTAACATATAGAATTAACTTTATGACAACAAATTATAAACAAATTTATCAAATTTAAGATAAAAAAGAGCCAAGAAATAAAGACTAAAAAGAAACCTAAAGATGACTTCTCACATCACCTCTAAACGAGAACACAATCCAACTGTGTTAGCTGTTCAGTTCATGAACTGAAGGTCTAGTGATCAATATTCTATGTGTTCACATTTTATCTGTTGTTTAGAAAATCTGCTATAATCCTGACATAATCTTGCCATGAGATCGGTAAGTTCAACTCTTGTAAATAGACATTAAAAAACCATACGCCTTCTCTCGGCCAAAATTCTTGACAAGTTCCTTCGTCATAGTTAGAGAGAAGTATAGTGATGTACGATGCAAATCCTGGATGGATCATAAAAATTTTAACAAAAAATATTAAAATCTTGTCTTAAACCTTGATAGGATCTTGAAAATTCCCTGGTTACACGCTTCTTTTAGGGTTTATTGGTTTCCTGACCTAATCTTGATCTCAAAACAATGATAAATCGATCACAATCCTTAAAAAATCTTGTCTTATATCCTGATAACATCCTGAAAATCGCCTGGCTTCACATTTCTTACAGGATTTTCCGTTTCCTCAGGAGAAAAAGTTGAATCCTTGCAGGATTCTGGTCATATCTATAAAGGATCAGGCTCTGAAATATCAAAAATTTTCTCTGGATGGACTCTTGAGATAAATATGTTTTCAATCTATCTTGAAAGTGAGGGTGTAAGCGAAAATTCTGACTCAGTAGGCTCAGAGTGAGGGAGTACACGCTGAGGGTATAGGCAGAAATCTTAACCCTGTAGATGTAAACCAGATACTAGCTGAGAATGAATCTCTTGAGAATATAGATTATGGATGATACTTTACATTGACTTTATTAGTAACTAAGTAATTCAATAGTACCTAAGTACCTATCGTAAATTACTGTTCGGTGCATCTGCTTTTCTATTAGTCGAAAAACGAATCAATTAGATGGCAGGATATTGTAATTCGCTTATATCATGGATAGAGATGGCACATTTACTTTACTTGTAAAGTTACGTAACTAAGTAAAGAGCGTGATCACGCTTTACGGTTTTTCATTTTTCCACATTGCCACTTCTCTAACTTGGTGACAATAGAAGCAAACCATCTGGAATTTTTATCAAAGATAAGGTTCATTGAGATCTCTTAACAATAAAAATTTCATTGATTTCTATCTGATTATAGCCGAATTATTCAACAAAATGTTCTCCGTTAGAGAATTTCAAAAACCGGACATTTTTTTCGGATGATCTATGAGTTAAGCATTTTATTACGCATCGAAGTGACATATAAATAAACACTATATATAAAAATTGTTCTGTTTCTATAAGACAGAAGAATATCATTTCATTTATCGGAAACAATAATTGCATCGAATGAAAACTGCAAGTGTATCTAAGATTTTGTCACATGTTTCATAATCTATCGGTAATGCATTTTTCATTTTGGAAAGAGTTTTCTTTATTTTTTCTCAATTTAAATCTTCCTTATTCAAGAATGACAGATGCGTGTCCACGCCGTTAAGTAAATGTGCCACTTGTAGTATAGATTAAATTCTTTGAATATTTTATAAGAAGATTCGGCGTCTCTACAGGAGATATGTGTCTAACAGGATTTGCAGATACGTCTTATGAATTAACAGTGTTTTATGATGTAATTTGGCATCTCTCGTAACATCTGTAGCATGCACGATTTTCTGGATATGAGGTGTCACGCATTTAACCATAGATTTATATAATTCTGATAGATTGTGAAACTGATCAAGAAAAAGAGACAAATTACATTCCACTCTGTATACATTATGAAAATGACGTTTGAAAAAACTCATACTCTAACTAGTTTAATGTGATTTATTCAACAAATCTACACAAATTTAAATTTAATAACACGATGAACATTAGAAAATCTACCTATACAATCAAACTGAACGAATAAAAGAATAAACTGACTCTATTTATTATATAAACCAATATGAAAATTGAATAAATCGACTTTTTACATTGATCTAATCTTTTATATCAATAGATCGACTCAACTCAATATGCAATATGATAATTCATTTCAAAAATTCTTTCACTCAATCAAAATAAACGTTTAATCAGACATATTACTTAAAAGCGTCGAATCGTATCAATATTATTGATAGATAATGCATGTACGCAAATCAAACGAACCTGAATAAGCCAACAGATTGATGCCTTACACAAATAAATACGATAATAAACATCTCCCAAAATCTATTCGATGAACTAAGATAAACACATAAGTCAATACATTGATTGATCTTCATATATAACATGACAATGGACGTTAGGAAAAGAATTTACTGAATAAATTTTTTTTAGATAACTTTCATGTTATATATAAAGTTGAAAAGAAAAGAAAAGAAAAAAGAATTTTTTTTTTCAAAAAAATTTCATCAAGCAAATGTGTTGAGTTTGATTGTCACTATATATAAAACAAGCTCTTCACATAATAATCCAACGCAACATTTTTTTTCACAGATTTGACTGACCTAAAATGGTCTAGTTTATCGGTGATTTATATGTATGTAGTTGCACTATATGCCTAATGTAAAGTTGAAATATGTTTATATGTTTGATTCAATAGATAAATCGATTTACTTTAATTGTTATATAATAATAAAGTGAGCAATCGAAAATCTATTGTCTGAATATATTTTATTGAATAAGCGAAAAGATTAACTTGATTATATATATATACTACAGTATGAAAGTGAAGATAGGAAAATCCATTAAACATGGAAACGAATGTTTTGATTTTTGTTCAATCGTGTTTGCTAAACATTCGTATATTGAGAGAGTTACAGTGACACGCTTCTCTCTCTTTCTAAGACAGTAGTTTCCCTGTCTACCTACACTCAAAATAAAAATTCGATATTTGTTACTATCGGAAACTCTTTTAGAGTTTTCGAGTGTAGATGTGGACCGTTTTACATTCGGTTAATTTGATAACAATCATTAGAAGATGATACTGTCTCTATCCAACTAATATAGACTATTAGGAAATAAATGAAAGTCACGAATTTTCCTTTATGTAGAAGACAAAAAACTTTCGTCTAATATCTCTATTAAGAGAGGATCCATAACGAGATCGAGCATTTGAATCACTCAAAAATTTTTGATCCCATGATTTTTTTGTTTTATGCATTCGAAAGATCATAATGATTAACTGTCAAATCGAAATGATTAGTATATTTGGATGTACTATAGGAAAGTTAGCCCTAATCAACTTTTAACCATAAAAATTTTCTATGAAAAGAAAGGTATAATTGACATAACAAATGTCAATTAAGGTTATTCTTTAATGCGTAAGAGAAGGTTTTTGAGTATTATATCAAAAAATAGAGCGTGAAAAGCTGAACAAAATGATTTATTAACATATTAGTTTTCAGTGAATAAAACTCATCTTCCTAGCCAATACTGTTGATAAGGCCTCATTTTTTTCAGTATTTTATCTTACATTCATCCTATTTTTAACGGATCCAAACTGAATTTTTGATATGTCGTACAACTCTTTTTTTCTCTACACAATAGTTATAAAAAAATTTAAAAAGATCATCCGTTCGAGGTGAAAAATGAGTTCTAAGGTATATCAGTCTAACATGATGCAAAAATCAGCATAGATAATTGTTGATAAGGAAAAAATTATTTCTGATATATTCATTCTTTATTTTTTTTTTGAGTTGTCTAATACTGATACAGTATTATTATGAGAGCCTCCATGACATGGCCGAACAGTCAAAGCCTTCTAGAAAAAATTGATTTTGAATTCTTTTATGTGTATTTAAACGATCATATTTTGAAACTACGAAACTAAAATATTCATTTCATTTGGACGTACTACGATAGGAAAGTTATCCCATATTGACTTTTCGGCAATGTCTATCTTTTATCGAAAAACTAGTCAATATTATCTTATATTTCCTAGGATTACACTTTAAAGAGTTAGCCAGTTTCATCATATAATATACCAAAAGATAGAATATGAGTAAATGAGTTATGTGAGAATGTTCTATATTATTTATTCATTGGAATAATTTAGTGAAACATGAGATCGAGATGGTAAAATATATTGATCACTGTTTCGGAGTATATCTACCGTCAGTTTTTTTATAACTTGTGGATCCAAGATGAATTTTTAGTGTCTTACGGAATTTTTAATTCTCTAGAAAATGTTTAAAAAAATATTAAAAAAAAGTGTCTGTTTGATATGAAAACTAGATCACAATGTCTTTGATTTGGCAAACATCTTTAAGAAAAATGATCTCGGACACTTTCTCGTATCGTTTATTTTGAAAAAATTCAAATCCGGTACAAGATAGAATGGCATAGACCATTCACTCGAAAAAAGAAAAACAAAATCAAAATTTCTCTGAGCCTTTGACAAATGCTAGAGGAATTTAAAAAAAATTTTTTTTATCAAACTCAATAATTATTAGGCAAGTCGATAGAAGTTAGAAGCATGATCACAATTCTCTCATATAGAGTTCCTGTTAGTCGTACTCTGGGAACATTTTCAGTCCTATTTATATTCTTAAATAGAGGGGATAGAGTTTGTATATGACCTAGGCAAGTGAACTCCTCTATTGATAAATTATCACCGATAGTGAATTTGTATTATATGGTTATAATCAGTGTTCCAGACTCTATCAACTTGGATAATAATTGTTGAGTTTCATGAAAAAAACTTTCAAAAATCTCTGTAGTACCTCTCAAAACCCAAAAGAGTTTAAATTTTATTTTTCTTTTTCGAGTGAATTGTCTATGCCATTCTATCTAGTATTAAGTATGAATTTTTTCAAAATAAATAATACTAAAAGTGTCCGAAATCGTTTTCCTTAAGGATGTTCGCTGGATGAAAGGTATTGTGATCTAGTTTTCATATCAAGCAGACATTTTTTTTTCAATATTTTCTTAAATATTTTTTATAGAATTAAAAATGACATAACATATGAAAATTTCAGTTTGAATTCTTAATCTATAAAAACCTAACGTAAGATATCGTTTTAAAAATCGAACGTTATAAAATGGTAGATGTAGACCTTTTCCACTCATGTTAATTGAGTATATCGATGATATTCAATTGTTTTGAATAGTCAATTTTAAAAAGTTCTTCATGCTCTGTAGTTTGATATATTTAATTGCAAAATTCCTTGATTTGTTAAAGTGTAATACCAGGAAATATCTTTGAGAAAATGTTGACTAGTTTTTTCTAAGTCGATTGTTAGTGATAAAAAGTTCTTTCTCGGTTAAATTTTTTAAAGAACATCTAAATGAGCTAAAAATTTCTGTTGTTATAGTGAAAGATGATGCTCTTTATAATGCGCATGAAAATTGAAAAAATCAAGTTTTTATCAGTGCTTCGTATAGTTTGAGTATGTTCGATACGGTAATCGATCCTCTCTTAGAAGGTCATTAGATGTAAATGTTCCTCTTGCAATAGTGATGACAACTGTTAAAATGTCAATTATTTAATAGATAGATAAACGAGAAATTCGTATTTGGTTTCATATAATTAATCCTATTCAACCATTGTACCTATTGTCATTGAACAGAAACATAAATCAATAATAAATTAAGATATTTATTTGTTATTATATAAAACTACGTTTTCTAACCCAATCATATTATAGATTTGATGATAAAAACTAGATATGAACTATTTAACATTAATAAGATGAATATAGTGAGAATGTTTTCTTAATCTTATTAACGAAAAAAAACTTGAATTTTATTCTTTTTAACATCTGATTTTGATTGAGTATTAAATTTTCGTTTATTTCTAATATTTATTTTCTAAAATCATTGTACCTTTATTAGTTAGTTTTAAAAATGAAATATGATTTTCATCAACATGGACAAGAGTAGAAACACGGATTGTTTTTTTTCATTCTAGACCATTAAAAATCTAAAATTTAGATTTTTGAGAAAAAATTCTGACTCGAAATTAAATTCTAATATAAATAATATATATTTTCTAAAATAATTATTCTTTTCCTTGTCAATTGTTAAAAACTGAAAATGCTTTATCATTAATAGAGGCAATAGAGAAACAATGGTTTATGTTCTGTAAGAGAAAAAAAGTTGAAATTTTATTTATTGAGAATTGCAATTGTGATATATAAAAATGTATTTTCTAAAATAGTTACTCATTTTTGTGTGTTTTACAAAAGTGGAAATAATTTAAATAAATATGAAGAAGGTTTATTATATCTTTCACTGTTATTAGATTTTCATTTTAGTTTTTCTAAAATAGATTCTAACTCAATATTAAATTCTCGTTTAGAATATTTATTTTAGAAAATTATTATCCATTTGAGAGATGTTTTCAAAAACGTTTAAAGAATTTTCGTTTCAATCAGCAACAGACAAAAAGATTGATTTTTTTTTTCTTTTCACTTTAGATCAGAACAAAAAAAATAAAAATTTCATTTTTTATCTAAAGATTCTCATTCGATAATAAATTTTTGCTTAAACTATTTGTTTTTTACATAGATAGAACAAGTAGAAGTACTATAAGTTAAAGTATTTGACTTATATTTTAAAAAATGTTCTTGCTATTTATAATTGTACACAAGTTTAAAAAAAAGAAGAAGTTTTTATTCTAATATATAAATATATTGATTTGAGATGATATTTATAATAGTGTCTAATAGACTTATTTACATATTCTCAAAAAACTGATGAACATCTTTAAATGTTTGTGTTTGTGCAATCTGATGTATTAATCAAGTTTTAGTTTTTCCTAGAATAAGATAAATCAATGTAAATGCAAATGTCTTATTTTAATAATCTAATATAAATAGTTGTTTTCCTCTTTGTTTATTTTCTTTGATATATTTGAAAAAAGCCTAACTTAAATGATTTTATAATAAATTAAAACCGATTGAGAATAATGATACATCCTTGTTCCAAATATATTTCAGTAGATAATTGAAATTAATCTATTAAATATGTAAGGTAATAATCAATCGTATTTATCATTAGATATACTTAGGGCAATCCAAAAGTAGTGAGCCTGATATCATACTTTCCTACAGACCGATTGGAAAAATTTTCTTTTTTATGAGCAGATAGAGCGTCTTTTGTTCTATCTTTCTATGTTATTTGATCACTATTCAATTGGTCTTATAATAATAAAAATTCGATAAGAACTGTTTTTGTTGAAAATCAGCCGGTAGCATTGAGATCATAATGGGTATGAAACTAAAATAATGCTGCGCTTTTGTATTGCATTTTATCATCACTTAAAACATTGTATCGAAGAAACAAAATATACCAGAAGATGCAGCGTGAAAAACTCTACAATTTATAAAGGACTGCTTATTGTATAGTTGCACTTTTTATTTTCAAAATGAACAAAACTCTGAGCGATCAAATTTTGATGTTGTGACAGCGAGATTATTTATTGGTAAAGGATGAATTCGGTTTTATCTATCCCATATTTTTATAATTGTTCTTTGTGAATTATAGAGTTTTACACGCTGCTTCTTATAGTGTATTTTGTTTTTTAAATAAAACATATGAAGTAAGAAAAAGATGAGATAGGGAAAATCGAATGCATCTTTTACTAAAAAACAATCTCGTTTCTGCAACGTTGAAATTTCGTTGTTCAGAGTTTTATTCATTCTGAAATAAAAAAAAATTAACTATAGAATAATCGATCCTTTATAAATTGTAGAGCTTTTCACGCTGCATCTTCTGGTATATTTTGTTTCTTTAATACAACGTATTAAATGATAATAAAGTAGAACGTAAAAGTGTCACACGGATTATGATCTACTGCTACCAGCTGATTTTCAACAAAAACAGTTCTTATCGAATTTTTATTATTATAAGACCAATTAAATAGTGATCAAATAACATAGAAAGATAGAACAAAAGACGCTCTAACTGCTCATAAAAAAGAAAACCTTTCCAATCGGTCTATAGCAAAGTACGATATCAGGCTCACTACTTTTGGATTGCCCTAAGTATTTCACATTTCTTTTGTGATCTTATTTTTGTATAATATTATCATTCTCTATTGAATAAATATGTTTCTGTTCTCATTAATAAATTTGCATCATTTGTTGAATTTCTAAAGTATAGAATTATTCTTGGGAAATCTAACTCTTTACTTTTTTCTAATGTATTTCTAACTAAGATTAAATAAATTGAATTCAATGAAAATAATGAAGTTGATGACAAGTCTTATGATTAATATTCCATTGATGATAGAAGTGAGAATGAATTTTATTTCTAATATGATGAACAAGTCTAGAACTTCCATGAGCTTTACTTGAAAATTCTCATTTTGTTTAAATGATAGAAAAAAATCTCTTTCTTTTTTGATTATAATTAGAAGATTTCGATGCATCGATTTTGAGTAAAAATAAAATGAAAATGTTGGAAAGGATTTTTTCAATTGAAAAAACTTCGGTCGTCTAATGGTTAAAGTATAAGTAGAAAGTAGCTGGATGAATGTGTAAGTACTCGTATCAAGTATATTTATGAATAGTTCTACATGGAATTTTTACTTGAAAAAGTACAAAAAATAGAATTAGAAATAGTTGTGTTCGAACTGAGAGTTTCATTAAAGGACAAAATGAGAAAAAGAAGATTTTGTTAAACTATGATTCGGAAAAATCCATTAATTAGAGATTTTCGATAATAGATTAGAATTTCTCATTAAGTTTTCTTCAAGAATTCCTTGTTTTTTAATTTATTTTAAAAAAGTTAAAATGATTTTCATCAATACGAACAATACGGGGAAAACGTTTTTCAACTAGAGACCTGAAGAAAATTTCGCATTGTTTTTTTTGAAAGGAGATTCTGATATCGCATGAAAGTGTGATGTAAAGAAATGTATTTTCTAAAATGGTTATTCCTTTATTGATTCCTATTAAAAATTCCAAATGATTCTTATTAAACAGAGACATATCAATCAAATGATTTTTTATCTTTTCACTAAGAAAAAACTTTATTTTTATTTTCTTCAAAGTCAATTATTATTCAACATGAATTTAGAGTTTTGAATACCTATTTTGGAAAATTCTTATTCTTGTTTGTGTCCTTTCAAAAAATAAAAAAAATGATTTTGTAACAATATCAACTATACAGAACAAAGGTCTTTTCACGTTTGAGAAGGAAAAACTCGGAATTTACTCTTTTTCATAACACAATATGGTTTAATATTGGAATCTGACATTAAAAAGAATTTTCTAGACTTATTATGCTTTTGTAGTCATATTGAAAAATGAAAAATAATTTTGATCAATTGAGACAGTGGACAGAGTACATTTTAATGATCTATGACTTCAAATATATTCAAAGTTAATTATTTTAAAATCAGATTGTTATTCAGCAATAGATTCGGGTTTTGAATATCTTTTTTCGAAAATGATTTGTCACTTTTTCGGGATTTTTCAAAGTTAAAAATGATTTTTATTAATACAGATGATAAACAAAGAAACTTTTTTTTTACTTTCTCATTTGAAAAAAATAAAAAATATCATCTTTATGACAAATAAACCTCCTCCGCTAATACACTACATTTGAGCTCAGAATTTTCTCATAGTGTAGGTAAGAACTCTAAAATGATTCATCCCCATAGCCTGTCCTTGTTGAGTTATTGTTTTTTTAAAGATATTTGAATAACTTATTGTTGTGATTCCCTCCGTCATGAATATGAGAAAAACTCATTTTAGAATTTCAATTTGAAACTTTCTATAGAGAGAAGTTTCGGACCTATTCTTTGTTCCTATTCTAGAATAACAGGCTATAGGTACGAACCCTTTTAGGGATTTTATCTATACGTTGATCCCTACCTATAAGCAAAGTGTGAGCTCAAACAGAGTGTATCAGTTAGGGAGATTCCCTCGCTAGTCTGAAAATGTCTGTATTCCCCCTACATGGAGTTTTTCGAAAAAATTTCGTGTCATTTTCAAAGAATTCTTTTACGGAAGTCAGTAGAGGTTAATGTAATGATTTATACCAGACAAAACTAGGGGAAAACGGCGGATTTCGTACTCCCGGGATTTTCTAGATTACTATCGTACTCCTAGGATTCTCACCGTACTTCTGGGATTGTCATGGTACTTTTTGGATTCTTGTTGTACTCCTAAGACTTCCGTTTTACTTTCAGGATTTTCATTGTACTCCCGGGATTCCCGTTGTACTTTCGAGATTCTCGTCGTACTCTCGAGATTTTCATTGCGCTTCCGAAACTTCTATTTTACTCCAACGCTTCCCAGTCTATTTCTAACAATTTTAGAGAATCTGAAAATCTTCGGCATAACGCATACTTTACAGAGTACTTATGAGATCATCGACGCCTATCCAATACGGAAGGCATCATATAGGAATAAGTTTTGAAATTTCATTTGCATTTGAACGAGCATAATTTGAAACCATAAATCTCAAATTTTTAGCTCATTTGGATATAATGAAGAAAAATTAGCCTGGATAGACCGTGTTCTTCTGCTCACCTGATAATGTAAAAAATCAAAAGTCATGTTATAGAGTCAGCGATCTCAATTCTGCATTTACATAGAAAACTGCAGTAATTTTTAGAAAAATCTCATTCTTTTTATGAAGTCATAGAAACTTAAGAAAAAAAACCATTCGATTCACCTTGATACAGGCTATCTAATGAAATGTTTTTTAAAAAAATTCTATCTTATATTATATTGTTTTCTCTCATCGAAAGAAAAAAAGTCAACAAAAAACCTTTTTCCTATTTCTAATTCTATCATTTTACATAAAAATCACGCAAGACTGTTAAAGATAAACTTATTAATAATATATTCGAAATTAGTGACAGAAACTACAGTAGTATCTATGTTTTCTGAAAAAAAAATGTTCAACAAAGTCGATCTGAAAGAAGCCCTAGTGA
>JAJEKB010019399.1:0-35907 GCA_022393335.1 Macrotrachela quadricornifera
TGCTTCTATTGGGTAATAGCTAAAGATAACTGTATGTGTTATACACTCATATTTTATTATAAAAATCTTGCAGCTATATATAAATTTTGAACATGGAGAGAAAAGAAGAGTACATTTAACGTCATGGAAGAATTCATGACACAATAGAAGATATCAGAAGAATACATGACGTAATAGAAAAGTATAGATGACGGCAGGAAAGTGAAAAGATCATAACATATAGAAGAATACGCAAAAGTAATAGATTGTATCAGTTGATTCAAATACTTCTTTACAAATATTAAAACATATCAAAAGAAAATACCTGGTATAGAACTGAGAGGGTAAGAATCTATCACCGAACAGAAACGAAAGAAACGGAAATAAAAAACGTACATATGACGTAATGAGACGAGGCACGACAAAACATATAGGAGAATGTGCAAAACTGGTAGATGACAACAAACTGATACTTTTTAACAGTTTACAAATATGACAGTTTTTTTTTAATTAAACCAAATCCGTTTGCAGTGATTTACTGATTCCATTGTTATCATGCTAATTTTTCATCTTTTATACTTCATTATTACTTAAATGAGCAGTTAAACAATCTGATATCTATTAGAATCATTATTCAGAAAAATATAAATCACTCTTAAACATTTCTACGGTCGTGAATATAAGTTTTGATAAACGTATATGAATATTTTTGTATTATTTCTTTCCATTTTGCAATTCATTTCAAATAAGAAATGGTATTTTTTGTTGAGAGACAATGATTTTTTCATTCGCTGGTCTCTAAATAGCAAAAGTGAATCTAAAGACCGCACAAATAACATTACGTGATAAATCATCAGCAAAGACTCGTTTTCCAGTAAAAATTTTACAGGGGGGGGGAGGCAGAGCACCTTCTAGCCCGCCCTCCCCCGGTGGCTATGCCACTAGATTATAGAAAACTTAATCACTTTCTTATCTATATTACGTAGAAAATAATATTTTTTTATTTTAATTTTAATTCTAATATTTAAAATATTAAACATATTTGCATCGTTGTCTTATAGAAATCTAAATGATTCATTGCGTATTAAAACTGTTAATATCAATAAAGATTTTCTATTATTCTTCTCAAATCAATTATTAGTCGGAATCTATCAGTCATGACGGATAATAAATCAACTTTGTTATGTAAAAAATTGAAATTATCAGCAATTGATAGTATATTTGATTTTGCATGTCAATATGATGTTATATGGCGTTTTGGGAATTTTAAATCTTCCTTTTTATTGAAATTTAACATTTATACATATATTTGATATAAGTCTAGATTGTAGTTCGTCAACGAGAAATGTTCTTATATCAAAATTTAATCTAACTGTGTCAAAAAAATTGTAGTGATCCAACATTGTCATAACCTTATTATTTAACATCATATAGAAAATTTGGAAAAACAATTCTTTTAATACTTCTTATATTACATTATGTAGATGTTTGTAGATAAATATTAATATTTGGATTAAATCGAATAATAACAACTAATACATTCTAACCATAAAATGAATTATTACATTTAATTGTTCAAAGTGAATTAATAATATCAACATGACTACATGAAAATATTTTATCAGGAGCTTTTGGAATGTTTATTACACTATTGAAATTCCCATTTCTTAATCAATATTTTTCCAAATTTTTTACATACTCAGGTTAAATAAGTACGCGTGTATACGAACTGCGTACCTATCGTTGTGGATGTGTTACAATTCGTATTTCTTTTTTTTTATACATTAGATAACGTTCAAATAGAACGACTAAAAACTGCCCATTTTTTGAGGTCTAGTTATGTTATTAAAAACAATAATGACGTCGCCAGAATGTGAGGAATACCGTTAGCTTTTAAGATTTATAACCATCGCGACTCATAGTTCGTTGATGTGAAGAAAATTGAAAGGAATTAAATATTTACTTTAATTCAACCTGGAGGAGAATTGAAAGCTTGAAAATATTAAAAAAGATGATTTATTTATGGAAAGAGTAGAATACAATTTATACTTTATTTATGATCTTTGTTGAGAAGATAATAAAAAAGCGAGACATTTATTTGTCTAATCATCTTCATTATTCTGATCGTAAGTAGTTAGCAACTACTTCACCAATCTTCGCATATCCTTTTGCATTTGGATGAGCAGCATTTCTTGGATGAAGATAATCATCAGCATATGGATCAGTTGAAAGTATTTCATGACCAATAAATGCTGTTTTGACAGCACTAATATAACCGATTTTTACTTCTGCAGCAGCTTCTGCAATTACGCTTGCAATTAAATCTACTAATCGATGACAATCAGCTTCGTTTGGAATCTTGTTTCCAACACTAATCAAATCTACATAAGGTAAAGCATAGATTTTTGTTTGCGATGAAACAGAATTTTGAATTAATTTGTAAGTTGAAATTAATTTAGATTTTAGAGCAATAACTTTTTGTGCAACAGCTGTGAAATTGTTTTTTGAAATAATCTGTATTAAAGAATCAGCTACACCTATATCATTTCCACCGATTGTGAAAATAACATGAGTTGCATTAGGTAATACAGATGCAGCAGCAAGTAATTGACCTGGAATTGCGGTCGTTTTCTGTCCATCTCGAGCAAAATTGCGTGCTGACCATTGTAACAGATTAGCAGCAACCAATGGATACGATTTTGAATAACCTCCAACTGCACCAGCAGCTGTTGCAGAATCTCCAAACGCAACCAAAAACTTGTTACTTGCTGAAATACACAATAAAAGTTTTTATGCAAATTCAACCATTTAGTTTCTATCTGACGTGATACTCATACTACCAATCTCGTATATTGATTTAATAGTACTAACCTTGTTCATATGAACCGGTGATCAGATTGAGATAAACAAAGACGAAGAATGGAGTTAATATAATCATATGAACTGATTGTATGAGGGAATTATTAAACAACGAAGATGCACTGTCTCATATAAGTACATACTTTCTCTCGTCCTTTTATTATAGCAAATTAACGATGTCTCTCATAATGTGAAATAAATACATCTGTCACCAAGTATTTATCGCCTCCACTTTGTGAAGTAGATTTTTCTGTAATACGTAGGCGAAGAATATTACTATTTTAATTCATGGGAAATTAAAACAGATTTATTGGTACTCTCACCTAAACATGTAAGTACATTTTTACAAGTATAAGTGCTTAGTTTAGTACTGATAGTCAGACATCTTTTTTGTGATCTACGATCTAGGAGGAGTGTTGAAGTATTTGAGCAGAAATTCGAACATGATTCCTCTCCATCCCTCATCACATACCATGACAGACATCTTAGTATTGCTGTTCCCTTCTTACGCATCGTAACATACACGCACTTACGAACTGAAGTCTATTTCAAGATTAGTATGAAACACCGATGGGCTTGAGATATCTGTATTTTGTACTTCTTTCACACTCATTGTAACATATTACAATTAACACCTTTCATCATCGATATGTATTAACGATAGATAGCAATTCACAAACCGAAACATATATTGATAAATTTCCTCATTCACAATGTGAGCAACTCCGTTGTGTTTCACATTTTAGTCCCACAGGAATTGTGTTAACAACTATTTTATATTACTATAATCGTGATGCATGAAAAACTTTAGATTATCCTATAATTTTTACACTACGAAAATAAATTTTTTCCGACATCGAAAGATCAGAAGATTAATTTGGAAGAATTAATGTGATTTTGCATTATAAACCTAATGCTGTTATCTTGATTGATTTAATCAAATACATATATTCTGTCTAAAATTTTCCTGTCACGACTAAGCATTCTTTATTATAAAAAAGAGAAGAGGCAATTTTTTTTAAAAAGATGCATCTTTTGATTCTCTTTACTGTTGCATCTTTGAACTTATGTGATTAGCATTTGTTGCTTTGTAATCCACCATGAAACGAATTTGTCTGAGATTCACAACTTTCAAGAAATAACTTTTTATCAAATTTTTGTTATATTTGCTTTAACTTCTAACTTAGCGTTTTTTTCCAATCTTTCACTCGGTTGCAATCAATAAATGACACGAATATATCGCTGAGGGCGTACTGCGAAAGTTTCAGAATCGAATTATTTAATCCTAGAAGATCATTATTCTTAATGCACACAAACCTGTCTTAGTACTACTGCTACTCGTCGGTGAAATTGTCAGTACGGCTCAATTTGAGTTTTCCACAACTTATCCAGCCGTTTATCTAAAAGAGAAATGGGTGAACTTGGCATCAAAATCCCAAACTGACTTCAAGTGACTTAGCTGATTTTGAAGTCAGGTCTACATAATATTTCATCTGATCGACAAGTATATTACAATAAGTAAAAAAAAATGCTTTTTTAACTTGGAATAACCTTTGCAGCCCCAGATAAGACTAATTTTTCTGGTTGTACGGAAATATCGTTGCATGAAATTTCTTCTCTTGTATATTAATATAAAACACAGAATATACAAAAAAGAACAAACAAATAATTAGTGTAGATTTAAAAAAGATATAGAAGTAAAAAATAATTAAAAAAATCTGACGAGTTCGTCACAAGAAAGAAGAAAGATCATTTCTGAATAAAACCAAAAACAAGCTAAAAACAGTTGCACTAGCTAATTTGGTCGAACTATTTTTGTTGTTGATCTTGTTCAATCAAGTGAGAGAAACTAATCGGTCTTTCTGAAGTTGTATTCACTATAGACAATGTTGCAGCAGCACGAATTTTTTTGGCTATGTGTTGTTAATGTTGTAGAATTACCATAATTCGGTGTTACTGATAATGTTTGTGATTGTGATTGTGTGAATGTTGATGGGACCGCATTCATATATCAAAGACGTGAAAAGAAATATTGAGAATGTCAAGAAAAAAATGTAAATAACCTTCTCAATACTGATATGAAAGATAGATAAAAAATTCTTCATTTTAAAGTGAAGCAAAAGTTTTTAAGAAGTTTTATTTAAACATTGATATTCGTAAAATAAAATAAACAAGTTCATTGTTAATGTCAATGAAAAGAATATTTTAGGAAAAAATATCGAATCAATTTAAAAAGAAAGATAATTTAAATTCAAGTGATAACACATTTAGAATTCTATAAATCAGCGATCAAAAAGAGTTTGTGCAGTTTTTCGTATTGACTGATAATTTGTATGGAAGTTAAAAGCGTTGCACTCGATTGTTTATACCATCACTTACATATAATAAGGTCTCATCTCTGTTTAAAAGTGCATTAATAGGAATATTCAATAATGTTGAATTCGTTCCAGTTACTCCAGTAACACCAGGAATTGTGACGGCACTTGTTGCTCCTAAACTCCATCGTTGCACACGATGATTTCCAGTATCAGCAACATAAATATATGAATTATTTTCATCAAGATACAATCCATATGGTTGATTAAAATGTAATTATATTATCATTTCCCGGTAAAGATGTCACACCAGCGACAATTCTTTCAGAAGTACCATTCATTGTCCATTTCATTATTCGATGATTACCATGATCAGATACATAAATATTTCTTTCAGAATCAATTGCTAATCCAGTTGAACTGCCAATCTTATCAAGTGTATTTCCTAGAACACCAATACCTGCTTTTATAATACCAAATGTTGAATTTTTCTACCATAACATAATTCTATATTGTAAATTATCATTGACATACAAATTCATATCTAGATCAAGAGTTATTGCTGATGGAAATGCAAATTGACTTGTACTATTTCATAAAATATCATTACAAGCGACAATTGTACCTGTGAAATTTCCTTCTTGTATTCTCATAACTCTCGAATTAAAATAATCACCAATAAAAAGTGAATTATCTATTCATAATGCTAATCCATATGGCATATATAAAGCATTAGTTCCATTTCCACCCTTTCCATTCCCATATCCAGCTACAGTAATACCATTCAATGGATATGATACTACAAAAATAATATACAATAATGTTACATTTCTTTCTAAGATATTACATTACCTCTTGTTAGAATTGAACTTGGTGGTTGTCGTAAAAATAGAAATGTTGAATTCAACTTAACTGTCATAATCGTTGATGATGAATAATTAGTAAAGAATGCACAAGTTCGATTATTTGTATAACAATTAAATTCAACGTATAATGAAATTATATCTGACAGAAATCCATAACAAATACATTCAATACAAGTATTTTCATATTTTAGAATAAATGTGCCATTCATTGGTATATATGCAACATTATTAATATAACCAATATTTATTGTAGAAATACAATTCAAAGTAAACAAAAGGAATACTATTTCTATCATTTTTTTTCTAAATCAACTCTATTGTGATAGTTTTCCTTCCTAATGGATTTTTCAAGTGCACTTTGATAGAAAGAACATATTCGTTTCTCATGTAAACATGAAACGCAAAGTCGATGCGTTGAAACGCGGTTTCACAATAAAACGCGTTCACACGCGATTAAAAACCATTCCACAATGCATTCAAACGCATTTTCAATATGAAACGCGTTGACATGCGGTTAGAAAAAAAATCGAAACGCGTCTGGACGCCGTTTTTCTACATAACGTGTTTAAACGCAATCAGAAAAAATATGAGCCGCGTTTCAACTCGTTTCTAGAAAAAGCTGAACGCGTTTAAACGCATCTTGTTTACTAATTGCATTTAAACGCATTTCAAATATTTTTTCAAGTACGTTGGAATGCACTCATGCTTTCAAGCGCGTTTGTATGCGTTTAGTTCTTGTTAATCGGGTGCGATTTTACGCAAAAATTGCTGTTCTAGAATAATTAACTACGTGATCGAAATCATCCGTTTACATATATTTTATTCATCTAAACTTCATTAAACTTCTTAATAAAGAATGTCAGGATGATTTTAAAATAGACAAAAGTTTAATCACACATACAGCAAAGAATCCATATTTTCCTAAAGTTTCTATATCTAATAATAAAACAATATTGTAATAATTTTCAGCTATCCATAACTCTTTTAGCAAATTATACTAAATATTACTATTTAAGTAATATTAAGAACTTTTCATCATATAATCTGACTAAAATATTATATGAATAATTATTTATTCATTAAATTCTTCGATAAAATTATTTATCATGTGAGCGAAAAAATGAAAAAAAATCATAATATTAGTCGCATGTAGTAGACAATAAAAAAAGATATTTTTTTATTAAAAAATAATAAAGTTATTTAAAAAGATAAATGAAAAATCATATTATGTGTTAAATATCTTAACTTCGAAAAAAGTACGTCTTATGAAAATGAAGTATTTAATCAATGAAATTCGCATTCAAATATATTTTATTTTAAATAACAAAAGATTTGAAGCTAGTATAGCTCAGTGGCGTGTATGAACGACTTCTGATCACTGGTTCATCTGTTCAAATCTGATCGTCATCGCTTAAGGTAAAATTCAATCCATTTACCAGGGTAGACTAAGACAATCGAAAAATGTTGATGATGGTGACTCAGTTCAAATCTGAGATGGATTCGAATATATTTTTCAAAATTTTTGGATTTTTTATGAAACGCGTTCAGACGCTTCGAATGTTTCACTGGAGACGCGTTTTTTGCTAAAAATGCGTTTGAACGCAAGTCGAACTATAAACGCGTTCAGATGCGTTTCTAAAAAAATCGCGTCTAAACCCTTCGTTTGTTTCACTGGGGACGCGTTTAGACGCGTTCACTCTTAGCGTTCCACACGCAAATGAAACGCGTTTCAGACGCGTTTTGAGGCAAAAAATATTTACATGGGTTTCTTTTATTACTCGTGATATATTTTGCACTTTTTTAAGTTTATTTTAATAGAAAGGGAAATCTATAACAATTGAGTACTCATTTACTATTCTATAAATCGACAATATTCTAGACATAAAACACAATATCTTCATGGTTCGACAGGTAAATTCCATTGATACTTTCACAAGAACTGACAAGTTTTATCAATAAACAATAACACTTACATAGGAAGATGAACCAATAACATACACAATAGATGAGATCAGATATTCTATCACCTTTTGTAATGATGTTTTTTTCCATTCTATTCTAATTGTAATATAGAAATTGTAGAGAAATATTCAAAATATTGATAATAAAGAAATACGAAATAGAAAAAAAAATCCACTTTTCTTGGATTAATTTTAGACAACGCTTTAATTGATATTGATCAAATTTAATTTATGGTTCATTTTGTTGATGACGATTGTATTGTCAAATTTTTAGTTGAGATATTTAACGTCAACAACTGAGAGCTGTGTTATAAAGTGCTCTAGAAAATAGACAAATGAAAGTTTATGCTCATTATTCTTTCTTACAATTTTTCACTATGGTAGTCATTTCAAATGTTCTTTATCATATCGAGGGTTTCCATATTTTAAAAAAATATTCTAGAAATTTCAGACTTAATCAATTTGTTTTTGTTCTCAGATAATATATATATTATGGAGTGTGACAAACTAATTAATATACGCTGCAAAAGTCTTTGAAAAAATGTTCAGTGGCGTTTTAGACTAACAAATTCAAATTTAAATGTCCGTTTTTTCACCAGCTGATAGCTCTTTTATTCCTCTTTTCAACGGTATATACGTAGTAAATGGTTACTGTTAATTTATTTAAAAAATGACACGTGCAGAAAGAGAAGCACTATCACAATGTGTTTGCAACTTCTATCATGATTCTGCTAACAAATCCGTAAAAACTACGGTGAATTACTTCAGAAAACAAAACATTCCACAAAGTACGATATAAAACATATTAAAAAAGTACTTAGAATATGGTACAACCAAAGATCGACCAAGAAGTGGTCGGCCGACCAAATTATCCAATAAAGCATTGAATAATCTGGTCAAATCGGTTAACAATAATTGTGGTTTGAGTCAACATGAAATGGGACGAAAATTTCACGTGCATTACTCAACAATCTCACGAAATCTTCGAAAGTGAACATCAATTGTTATACGACGACGTCGAAAAGTTCCGAATTATCAAAATGAAGACGTTTTACAATCGAACGATATGACACAAGCTTTGATCGATTCCAATGGTTTATTAGAAAAGTTTCTTTTCGAAAATTAGAAAACTGTTTTTTATTCATTTTGAATATGGCGCTACGACAAGTTTTGATGCAAATCAATGGGAAGAAATGATTCGAGAGTATTTACCTGAATTGAAAATGTTCGAGATGGGATATTTTGAATTTTTTGGAGAGATATTTCATATCATCAATAATTCTGGTCAAATTAATCAATTTTTATCGTCTTTCTGGATTGAACCAGAGACCGTCACAGGACAGGGCTGCCCTGATGCCCTAGCCGAACTTCTTTGAGCAAGTGCATGATATTTTTGGGTTTCTTAAGACTGAATGTCATGCGCTTTGGACACATCATGAGTAAAGACTGGAGACCACTAAAAAAAACTGAAGTGTTTGTGCTTCTTGTTCTTATTCATGAAGTTGAATTCTTGTTCAAGCGCTTGTGTTTCTTGATCGCCCAAGCACTTAGAGTGCAACAAAAGCCATGACCACGGCATTTAATAGTCCTTCTCGCACAAAGTAATCTATTCAGACATGAAAAACCAAAGTTACTACATTGGAGAGCTTTTCGAGGCGCATCGAACGGTATGTAGTGATTGCTTTTTTCATCAAGTTTTGAATGAATTAGAGTCAATTTACTGATAGACGACTACACATCCATTCTCACATCTATACTCAAGCATGCTATGTTAATAAACATAATCTAGTTGATATCATTGCGAACTAGCTTCTGTTCTTTCTTTTTTTCGTCAATTTAACGTTCACGATGATCGGTTATCAGTAAAAATTGATAGTTTGAAAAAATAAGTATTATAAGAAAGACGGTGGAAAGACAATCCATATGAGTAGTCCAACTTTAATATTTTAAACACCAAGGATCGTCATTTAATCTCGGATAGAAAAGTCGTGATTATTTTATTCGAATTGATTGTTTCTGAGTTATTCCTTCCTCTGGTCGCTATAAGTTCAGCGCATGACTGTCTTGATCTAGATGCATGACCCACGCAAGCGTTCAAGCGCTTGTCTGTAGGTCGAGAGGCATTCAGTATGGACACGTGTTGAACTCAAGTCATAGCAAGCGCTTGAATAAAATAGTTCGATTAGGACTTTTTTTAATGGATGTGATTGTGTCATTTTTTATGATTTTATTGAATGCAATTTAGTCTACATTTATATAGAAAAGGATGGATAAAAACAAGAAGGGACACAGTGGGGAACTTTCGCATACCAGGCGGACATGTCATTTTTTTGCTTGAAAATGGATTTGTATCGCTTAGAAGTGGCCATACATCACTTAGAATATCATCCTAAACAAAATAAACCATTTTTTGAAAAAACAAATTTTTCCTCAAAAAAAGCCTGTGGAGGACCTCAGCCACATTTCTCGAAACATTTTTTTATTAGAAAATATATCGTCTTGTACACCATTCGACGCGGTTTTACGTGCCAATTCCGAATGTCGCCTTGGTTTTTCGCTAAGACGCTTATTTAAGGAAAAAAACACAGGTGACTTTTTTTCTAAGCTTTCCCTGCATAAAGGTCAAAAATTTTTTTTTAGAAAACTGCTTTTATTATATATGATTCGACGCAGCTCGACGAGCTGGTTCCCAATATCACTTTAGTTTTGCACCAAAATGATGCCTTGTTTTAAAAAATAGGGATTCGGGGGCAAAAACCTCATTTTCTAGGAGACTCATAGCACTGGTTAAACTCATCACCGCAAAGTTGCGCTATGGCCAACGATGAATCAGACATGGAAGAATAATTACTGAAAGTTTAAGATCGATCGCACTTACACTGTTTGTAGCGTTTTACAAATACGGAAAGGGTGTTTTTCAAAAGTTTGTCGGACCCAGGAACCAACTTTTTTTTTTGAGAAATACTACTTGTTATATATGACTCGATGCAGTTTCGTGAGCTGATTCCGAATATCACGTTGGTTTTGCGTCAAAATATTCTCATTTTCTCAAAATTAGCCATTCCTGGGCAGAAACCTGGGTTTTTGTAAGGCCCCTAGCTCGGCCTGTGTTCATTTAATACGGTCTGACCTATTTTTTGACGTAGTATGGGTCCAATAATAATTTTTTTTCTATCCCATTTTTGGTTCAATCGAAATAATTTTTTCATGCAACATAGCTTATGTGTCAATCATTCGTTTCAGATAGTTTTTCTTTTTAAAATGTTTTGAGAAGTTCAGATAAAGAATGGTTTCCGTATAATTATCGATTTATGAACAATTTTTGAGAATGAGCATTTTTAGGGGTATGACTTGATTTCTGGAAATTTAGTTTTAGGGTAAGATAGACTGACCATAGACGTACTCATTCCAATATTTGAACTTTCGAAAATAGAGATATCGGTCATGTCCGCCTGGTTCCCCACTGTGCCCCAGCTGCATTATTACTACCTATGGATCACTGAATTCTGAATCTGATTTACCAATGAACAAGGAAGGGGCACCCGCCCAATCGGTAGTAGATTAGATGTCAGTATTTCCGTTACTATTAGTCGAGAGCAAAACGCTACCATCACCAACTGTGGTAACACATACCTCATGGCAGACGCACATCTAATGTAATGAATAGAATTATGATATTCTAGAATAGGGAAACTAGAATCAAATCGTTCTCTTCACGTACCATTCGACAGTAACTTGACAATAGCCAGTTCAAACGACTGCTATAAAAATTCATTCAGAAGATGATGCGCACACAACTATCTAATCTATCCCTTTTCAACGGGATTTCCAAATTATAACCAGTAAGAAATGTAGATCAGCCCATGTTTTGAACCATATATTATCCCCATTTTGAAGATTTAACTGAGTTCTGTCTACGCTGAGAAAATGACGTTGGTTCTATAAGAAATAATGAACATCTTGCACACTGACCTATCCCACCCCATGTATGTTTCACTGAATATGAACAGTGTGGTCTTTGGAAAAAATCGAGCGCAGCATATTTTCACACATGTATTAATATGATTTTGTAGTTCTCATTGAGCTCTATCTACGATAAAAAAAATAGCATTTTTAAGTTCACCGAAAGTGATGATCATTAGCTTGGCATCGTCCTAAGCATAGGAGATTATTACTGTGATGGGACCAATGGCAACTTTTGCTGAAAACACTATTTAGTGTTCGGAAAAATCGTCTCAGTACATCTGAACTAGTGTAGTGTGAAAGAGATAAGCATTAATTTTAAGACAGAATTAGTTTAAGGGATAGCTTTCAATTAGGGCCGATTCGTGGATCAACCCGCCCCCGTCCTTTCATTGCACTCTACTCTGTTATCCAATATTTTGTCATTTTCTTTAGATAATGCGTGATAACGCATTAAAAACAAGAAAAATAATGAAAGATATGGAATTTATACTCAAGAATTCGCGTTTTTTAGAATATAATGGAAAATAATGGGTCATTTTTCCATTATCTACCTATTATCGACTACATGGGCATTCATATCGTTAAGTACGTCATACAATAGCATATCGGGATCATTCGATGTCAACACAGATGCAGCTGATCGTATTATAAATTTTAGTAAACTTACCACTGTAGAGTCCGAAATGATTTTTCCAAAAATTTAAATTTAACAGAAATCCCAAAAATTTAGAACATTTATAAACCGGGTCGAGATTTATAAACCGGATCGACATTTATAAACAGGGTCGACATTTATAAACCGGGTCGACATTTATAAACAGGGTCGACATTTATAAACCGGGTCGAGATTTATAAATCGGGTCGACATTTATAAATCAAGTCGGCATTTATAAATTCCAACTGTTTATAAGTGTCGACCCTATTTATAACTTCCGAGCATTTTATTCTAACACTGGCTTGTAAGGTGAATCGAGTACGCATTCAACTAAATCTAGCAGTGTGTGAAGTCGAGATTATATTGAAAACATTGGAATTTTTAACTTAAGCAAACCACCAATACTGACACAATTAAACTGTTTTGTATACATTGTCAGTCATGTAAAACAGAAGTCTTTGTGTTTTACATTCCGATCATATCGAATGTTTCTCGGTCTTATTCTTTCTGTATGATTTTCCTTACTATTCTTCATTCATTAATTGATCCGAAACAATATCCGTTTTCGAAGGTATCATCGCTTATCAAAAATTACAAAAATGTAGAGCTTTGACTGATTTGGTCAACATTTATAAGTCGCTTGAACGCTTATAAACTGTGAATGATTTTATAAATAAGCAATATTTATAAATTAATCAGATATTTATAAACTTCTCTGATATTTATAAATCACTGATGGATTTATCAATAGAGCAGATTTATAAATCCATCAGTGATTTATAAATACCAGAAGAGTTTATAAACTCCTCTTACATTTATAAATCACCGATGGGTTTATAAATACAGCAGATTTATAAATTTTTCATGAGTTTATAAATCATTTTCGCATTTATAAATCGAGAATGGGTTTATAAATAGGCCAGATTTATAAATACATAAAACATTTATAAATATTTTAAATTTTCGATAAAAAAATTTACGATTTATAAATCGATTTATTTATATCGATTTATAAATCCATCTATTTCGGACTCTTCAGTGAAACTTACATATCTTAATTTGACACGATGTGATAGATCCTTATACGATATTGTTCCATATGCTTTTCTTTTACTGCCACAAGCAGCAAGAAAGCTGTTCAAAACTGTTATTTTTTCTCTTATCTTTTCCTCATCAATTAAAAGATCGAAAGGTGGTTGATAATCACGATCTTTATCTTCCATAGAATCTTCTATGCAACATACTGATTCAGGATCGAAAAGACACTCAAAAGCTCCGTCATGAAGTTCTTTCGTGACTTCTGTTTTGTTTGAAACTTCCTCACGACATCGTCAGCATATTAGTCTTCCATAGGTATTTTTGCAATTGGAAGATTTCGAATAACGTGATAGCTTGACTTACATTGATGTATCGCAAGCCATCCTTAGCATTTGATATTACTCCTCTTACGTTTAAATACGTATCGCATTTATATTTCACCTTTGAATCATAAGATTTTTG
Organism: Macrotrachela quadricornifera; assembly: GCA_022393335.1. Classification (NCBI taxonomy): domain Eukaryota; kingdom Metazoa; phylum Rotifera; class Eurotatoria; order Philodinida; family Philodinidae; genus Macrotrachela; species Macrotrachela quadricornifera. The sequence goes on from JAJEKB010019399.1 coordinate 14,102, forward strand.
TAAGAGAATATTTCGGTGAGCATTGCACACGGAAGCACTATCTGTATTGAATTTATGCTGAAAAAACATGTCAGCTTTTAGAAGCATTACTTCTAAAGCAGTTTCAGCATCAGGAAAACACTTAAAGTCTACTTTTTCATTTTTTAATTCTGATAAATTCGTCCAAGTTAACTTAGACGACCAAACAACATTATCACAACATCCAGTAAAAAAACATTGCTTGTTAGTCATCTCTAACGAATTAATTTCACTTACTTAATTGATTAATGAAAATAATAATTTACCAATTTACTTTAGTAATCGATTGATAATATAAAAACTGTTTCTAACGTCTCTATTTGTAGAAATGTATAGTTATAAAATGAACGCGGGTTTTGCGAACAGAATGAGAATAGAATAGCTTATAGTGTTCAATATATGTATTCTCTATCGAAAATTCTTTCTTCCTGTCAATATCTATCTTTGAGTTTGTCTAGTTATATACAATTGATCATATGTTTATGTGATATTAAATCAAGATAAGCTGAGATAGTTGATATTACTACTATCCATTTCAAAATAGAATGCAGTCGACTGGATTTTGAGTAACTCAGGAACGAAGCTAGATAACGAGGTCGAGTTTTCGCGATTGAGGATAGGACACCTGGGCCTATCCGAGTATGTAACAATCAACCAATTCTCCAGGATTTCTCTGGGTTTTCCAGAAACTCTCTGAAAACCACCTTTGGAAAAACTTTGCATTTCACTTTTTTCAGTTGGACACGATCTCCCATGGTGTCTTCTGCAAAACGAAACCAGGCCGAGCTCGCTTGTTAGCTCTCATATGTATAGAACGAGAGGGACAAGCAGTGTCACTGATGTTATGTGACAGAACAAAGAAAAAGATGCCCTTCTCGGGACTCGAACCACGTATCTTCTGCTATCCGGGCAGATGTCTTAGCCAATTAGTAGAGTCCGGCGGGACTGTCCCGATCCCTAAATTTTTCCCGAACCCGATCCCGATCCCGATCCCGTTCCCGACGGGATCCAAATCCCGAAATTCTCCCGATTTTACGGGATCGGGACGGGTATCCCTGTTAAAAACGGGATCGGGACTACGAATCCCGAGAAGATACTTGAATCAGATTTTTAGTCTGAATGATTTGTATTCATAGAAAATGGTAACGCCATTGAAAATCCCGAAAAAATATTTTGTCGGGACCGGGATCGGGACGGGTTTCTGTTAAATCAGATGCGGTCGGGATCGGGATGAAAAAACCCGATCCCGCCGGACTCTACCAATTAGACCAGAAGAGATATCTTAATCTTCGTTTAGCGTCAGAGTGTATCATCACTGACGCTAACATAGCTAGCGTGTTCTGTTCAGGAGCAAATACCTTTTTCTATAGAGTGTAGGCTAGGTTGAGGAGGTTTTTTTCTTTTTATCAGGATGTTATTAATGTTGAGTTAAAAACACTCTCCACTTTATGCAATTCTGCAAACGATTTTTACTTGGATATACTAATGTTTCAGTGACATTGTTTTCAATTTGATCCGATCTAGTATCGAAACTTCTTTTAGTTCATTTATAATTTTTTGATCTTACAAATTTATGAATGCGTTGTGTGAGTTCATTTTACAGATGTTCAGTAGGGTTCTGATTAGGACTTGTTGGCGAACAAGTGAGACATTGCATATATCTTACATTTATTCATTGTAATCACAGGCAAACACCACTGGAAAAACATGCAACTGTCTATTGTCGATCATGCTCACTTGTGACTACTGTATATGGCCAAAATGTGATTTTAATGCGAGATCAATGGAAATGAACCAACACAATATAAGTTATTTTTCCTGTATAGGAGTAGCTGCCTAAATCGACTTATAATATAAATGCAAAAATATAACCACACCTATATATATATATACATACAGAAATAGATTTAGACTTAGTTTTAGTTATAGTAATATATATATATATATACATATCCATGTAAATCATAGGAATATATTTAGTTTTAGTTGTATATATACATAGGTATTCATGTAATTCATAGGAATAGATTTAGTCTAAGTTATATACATATATACATACATGCCCATGTAAATTATTCGAATAGATTTAGTTTTAGTTACAGTTATACATATACATAGGTACCCATGTAAATTATAGGAATAGATTTAATTTTAGTGATATTTATAGAGATATCAGTAGTGTAAAAGTTGAAATTTGATTTCAACGATGCAATTGTTGCTTCAATTAATGAATCATCATTTCAAATATTTTATTATTGAATAGTTGAAGTTTAGAACCTTTTGAATTATTGCAAAGTTCAGTAGAACACTCCAGGTGTGCTCGTCTTTCCACAAGCAGCTCGTATATCTCGTTCTGCAGTTATGTGTTCTTCAGCGGTACAGTAATCACGTTCATTTCAGGCGCTGCTCAAAAAACGGTTCATCCCCCCCTCAGCTAGGCCCTTGCTCTGCAAAAATTGCGCCTTCACCCTCATCCCGGCGCTGCACTTGAGAGACTTCGCCCGCACTCTCATCTTGGGCGTGCCCTTCAAAGATTCCGCCCTCACCTTCATCTGGTCGCTGCCCATTAAAAGTTCCGCCCTCACCCTCACTCTCAAAAAATATTTCATAAAACTGACCCCAGACGCGAATTTTCGGACGTCAATCACCTTTGGTGAAACCTTAGACAAAAAATTTTTTACTAAAAAGGCTGTTCTTTGCGTGCAAAAGTGATCCACAAAAAAATCTCAAAAAACTAATATCGGATTCGAATCGCTTGGCCTTAATCACGTTTGGCCAAACTTTATAGGAAAATTACTTTTTGCGAGAAAAAGGATCCTTTGTGCAAAATAATTAATGCGAGAAAAATTTCAAAAAATTGAAACATGATTCATGTTTTTCGACCCTAACTAACCTTTACTCAAGCCTTAGAAAAAACTTTTTGTCATAATAAAAAGTGATCGCTTCTCTAATAAAACTCTATCCAAAAAAATTTTAAAAAAGCTAACATCAGATTCGAACTCCCTACCTTAATAATCCTTTGGTCAAGTTTTTTTTGAAATTATTGTTAACTAACTATTAATAATTTATAAATTAATAATTAATAAAAACTGACATCAAGTTAGAACTCTTCTGATTCGGATATCTTTTGTTCAATTTTATCGAAAAGGTTACTCAGTAGTAACTTTTATAAAATAAGTAATTAAAAATCAATAATTATTAAAAACTAACCTGAAATTTGAACTGTCCACCGTTGAAAACCTTCTGGTCAGATTTTATAGAGAGCATTAATAATTAGTAGTTTTTAATAATTAATTAAATAGTTAATTCATTATGAATTGTAACTAACCTCAGATTTAAACCCCCATCTTCGGACACACTTCGGTCAAGTTTTGTACACAATCTTAATAAAATGTTTTTCTGACCTTGTACGGACATATTAGCAAGCAACTAATCAGACAATTTATGTTTGCAACACTCTTCTCTACGAGAAAAGAACTATATAAGTGAAACTAAATCTAAATTTGTTCCTATAATTTACAGGGGTACCCATGTATAACTATATAACTATAACTAAAAGTAAATCTATTCCAATATATATCTATTTATTTTATAAGTCATATATGGCTGTTGAGAATGCATTTATATTATAAGTCGAATTAGGCAACTCATGAATTAAATACTATGTTGAATAAACTTTATCGATATGGTTGATAAAATATTTTATTTGAAATAAATTAAAACAAATAACTAACACCAACCACGTATACAATAATACTGATGAGAGGATGAGACACTAGATGGGGATAACAATACCAATAAAGAATGAAAATCAAACAAGACAAGAACAGACCAACAACATAGAATAGAACAGTTAGTGCCATATGGATCTTCTTTTCGCTCTAATCGAGTCTTTGTATAAATCACATTTTTTTATGAAGTTGACTGTATCATCATGTAAATTGAGATGGGTTGATTTGATTTACCCTTCGCCACCAAAAGATTCGATCCTTCACTGTTCGACGGAAACGTCTCGAAGCGATGACAAAAACGTAGAAATTTCCCTTAAAATCATAGAAAAGAATATGTGCAATCATTTTGTAATAAATTTAGACATACAGCAAAATTGAAATAAATTAAAAGAGTAATGATCGTAGCGACAAAAGACTCTATAGCTAATCGATTTGCATTCTTAGTAAGATTGGACGTACACCAGATATAGACGCAGTAAATACTATATGGAATATTACTGAAAAGAATTAATATCACCTGCATACAAACCATTCTGGTTAATTGACGCTGGGCTCCTTGTTCAGCAAGAATCATCGTCTGTTGCAAATTTCGATAGGCGAGCGATCCGAATATAATCATCACGATGCCGGGAATTAAAGTAATAACGGCGGCAATGAATATTGGAACATAGATTGCAAAGACAGTGTTGGTGTAAACGCATGCACCGGTAGCTGGTGAAATATTGCCAAAGACAGCGTATGGAATACCGTAAAGACACCAAAAGCTATTGACAACGATCACAAATCTATGACTCCACTTGATTTTGCTCCAACTACGGAGACGAACGCTTGCTGATGTAGCAAAAAACTGATCGATAGTAGCCAAACACGAGTAAGACGCAGAAGTGATACCACAAACGAAACTAAGAAACCTAACTATCTTACAACAGAAAACTGAAGTACGAATAATAGTAACTCCAAATCCTTCAGCAGCAATACGATAGCCCAGATTAAATACCAACATCACAATGTTTTGGATTGAACCAATAAGATAATAGAATGTAGAGGGTGTCGTACGATAGGTTCGCACACTTGCGAAAATGAAGATATTCATAATATTGCCCACTATGCCTGTGGTAACGACAAAAATACCGAAATAGATTGTATATTGTTGACCAATGTACTGCAGTGACATACCGCTTTTTTTCACGAAATGCACGGTTGAGAAATCTAGAAGCATATTCCATATTGGATTAGACACGTACACCTACTGTTTACAAAAACATCTAGCAAAGTTTCTCCAGTCACTGAACAACTACCACTTAGTGAAAGTTGAGAAAACAGAACAAGATATCAGTATTTTAACTATAGAAGGATGTTGAAACTAACGCCATCAACAATATAGTGAGGAGTACGAATACCAAATAAATAAAATGAAATTAATAGGATTATCACAATCGACAGAGTCGATCTCTTCTTTGGCTGAAAATTTAACATTAAAAAACGCTTCTAACACAATAATTCTATAGTGACATATCATTCTGCCACGTATACTGCGACTTCGAAAGATAAAGTAAATAGCATTATACTACTACTCTGAGGTCGATACAAACCCTTGTTTCTTTCTTTCCTATTCTCTCTTATATTTCATACCAAGCTGAATGACATGAAGGTAGTAACACACATCATGCACAACTTTCAAAAGAATCAAAAAATCGTTTTCTTCGTATATCGTATCGACTTATGCTAGTTACTTTACGTCAACTATTGTTCTACACCAATAGTGAGAAGAGAGTGACAATTTTCGCAGGAAAACGAATGAATAAAATCTGATATTTATAGTGTCATTCAATGGATTTCAGATGTGCAGAATGTGACAAGTAGAAACAGTTGCATAATTTAGTTTGTAAACTATTAAAGTAAATACACGTTAATCGATAAAGTATTCGACAGTGGTGTTTATACTAACGAGAGACCCTCCCCAGGCGATGAAGCCCTTTAGGTCCCATCTTTTGGTGATGGATAGATCGCAATGAGGTATAAAAAACCTCAAGAGGATTCGTACGTTCGCGTCTTTATTCCTGAGATGTTGAATTTTCAAGATGCATACAAAAAGGAACTGAAATGAAAAATGATCGTTTTTTGGAGGACAGCAGAGTATTCAGGTGGAAATTTTCTAAAGTTTTACGCAGTGCTCGTGCAACCTATTCTGGATTAAGACTTAGATCATATATTATCAGTACAACTTCTACTCGTTGTTCATCAGCCCACAGAACACGCAGAATTTTTCACTCCACATCTGATATCGTTATACACCAGAAAAAATGGTTGATGGAAGTGAATGATGATACACTATCGATTATCTTACTTTTCGTTTTTTCCGCTAGCATACCACCATGTCTTGCTGATAAATGTTTCATGTTCATACTCTTTGCTTCACGTTTCTCTAGTTGCTTTCTTCTCCTGGTCTCTCTTTAATGTGTAATTTGTACTTGTTATGGAGTAGAATCACTAACATACATGATTCTAAAATATTCTTCTATCAAGCACCTCCTCAACATTGTTTCTCCCTCCTCGTCTGATATTTTGCCTTATTCGGTAATGAATGTTGCATGCCTTTCTTTTCTATTATCTTCATGATGATACTTATATAAATATTTTCCTCTTTCATACAAAAAGGAGAGTAAGTGAAAGAAAGAGATAAGGCACGAACGCTCTGTGTATTATTATTCCATAAAAAGAAGAAGGAATCGTTTAATCAAAATACGTTGATACTTCTTATATAACATACTACGAGGTCGTTTTTCTCTTCATTCGATTGTATACGATATACAACTGACGTACAAGCAAGCAGCTGATATCTGTTTTTCTCACGTCTAGCTCGAAATGATCAATCCAGTAAATGTCGTGAAGACTTTCGCTGATTAAGCATCGAACTTATTGTCTTCTGCCGTGTCGAATATTTCACCCTCAAGCCACCACTACTGTCACAAATCGTGAATGTGAAGCAGCCGTCATTATCCTGAGAAACATGAGACAAAGAAACAGAAGCTCGACAAAATTGATGATCATGTATTTGATATGTTTGAACAGGCTTGGGAGAATGCTCTGCCAATGCACGATACTGATCTATATCGATGTGCTCTTAAAAAGGTTATGGATGAGTCTTTACTTAATTTTGTCGCTTCAAGTCACTGGCTATACACCTTTAAAAATAAGCACAATATCATCTCGCGTAAGGTGATGAAGGTGAGAGATTTGTAATCAGTTTTTATAAATCTGTAAGAAGAAGCTCCCTCTTCTAAAACCAGATGAAAATAAAAAAAAGAGGCTTTTACAAGTTCTAGACTTCTCGGTTTTCGAGTACCGTTGGTTTCTCCAAAACTGTTGCAGATCAAACTTACTGAAGTTATTTGTTCTATGTAGATTGTGACAAGCGCGAAGCAGAGGATCGGGAGACGGTCAGAACTTCAGTCTATCAGTTCGTAGCTGATATTCACAAACGTTTTCCTCAATATGAACTCACTGAAGCTACTAACACAGATGAAAGTGGAATCCAATCTGAATTGCAGTTTACGCGAACCTTAAACCACAAAGGAGAGAGAGTTACAGTTGGATCCGTCCGCTCTATAAATGCCACTAATCATAGCTATACAATGCAGCCAACAATCGCACTTCGTGGTCGTCCGCTCTCACCGCTTTACCTTTGCTTGAAGGAGTCCAACTGTTAAAGATTTCTTATTTTCTTCCTAGAATCGTGGTCCCTTGCAACCCATATTCATAAGAGAGAATTTGCCTTGATAGATCGTTGTTCTAAGTGGCATATCACAATGGAACCTTTTGTATTGTTAATCCAATAGATTGAGCATGTGAGGGCCAAGTGAAAGCGCTTACTGCCAAACTAATAAATTTAGAATATTACGTCCGCCTAGTGTACCTAGAGCAACTTACTTAAATTTCGAGGTATGTGAAATGAGGCGTAAAAATGAATCAGGGAAGGGTTTGCTCATTATTATAAGGACACAACATAGTGTTGGTTGGACCAATTATGAGGTTTGTAGGAATCCTCTTTCATGTGGTCCGAACGATATTGTGTTTTATCTTTACAGTAGTAGAGTGAGTTTTTCCTGTAGCTCATAGAAAAGAACGTTATCTATCACTCACCAAAAAAATCACTCTACTATTGTAAAGATTCCTTGTAATAGTGAACAAACCCTTCCCTAATTCATTTTTATACCTCATTTCACATACCTCGAAATTTAAGTAAGTTGCTCTAGGTACACTAGGCGGACGTAATATTCTAAATTGATTAGTTTGGCAGTAAGCGCTTTCACTTGGCTCTCACATGCTCAATCTATTGGATTAACAATACAAAAGATTCCATTGTCAGTGCAATCTTGGTGAAATTCTGATGAAACCCTAGAGTAATCCCGGTGAAATCCTACAAAAATTCTACCGAAATTCGGGCAAAATTTTGGTGAGATCTTAACGAAATCTTGGTGGAATCCAACCGAAATCCTAGTTAAATCTTAGCGAAATCGTAAAAAAATCCTGGTAAAACTCTACCTAAATCTTGCAGAAATCCTGCGAAAATTCTAGTGTAGTTTTGGTAAAATCGTACTGGAATGCTGACGAAATCCTTGCAAAAATTTAGGTGTAGATATAACGCAAGGGGGAAAGAGCGGAATCCTGCAATCCTGATTCACTTGGATTCCTCAGGATTCGTACGATTCTTTAGAATTCCAGAATTCGAGATTCCGTGCGGTTCCCCCTTGGTACAACGACTCGCCATGGTTTTGTACGGTGAATTACGCCATAATACGGTCGTAGACGTAGCGTATACAGTCGTATTCGTTAAACATATAGCCGTTTTACGGCACGTATATCACTCTATATGGTATGTGTATCTCAGCGTGCACGGCACAGCAACATACGACCGTAATACTGTCGTAGTTATCCGAGTCATTTACGACCCGTTTATAATCGTCGTAATGTTGAACCTGGATAGTGTCTTCTATTACATTTTTCGATGGTTTTTTATGAACTAGAATGTTTTTGAAATTATCGATTAACCCATGCGCAAAAATAACTAAAATATCACTTAATGAAGTGTCCTCAAAAATTTCCTGCCATATTTGATGACATTGAGATCTAAAGGGCAGTTAAACTCGGACTATAAGTAAAATATAGTTATTGAAATTTATTACTGTTTTTACTTTTTTTGTTCCACTGCGAATCTAAAATCTTATTTCTAAGCTCACTATATTTCTCAGTAAACAATAATTTTGAATGTTTTTGTCCTGTTATAGTCCGAGAATGACATATTTTTAATAACTAGAGAATTAAAGTAGAAATGGATATGGTTTTAATAGAATTAGGTAAGGTAGATAAAAACATAAGTCTAACTGTTGAGACAGGTGAATATGTAGATTATTTAGACGTGAGATTAAGTGCAGCAACACCAAAGTGTAGGACTAATGTCTTTCGGAAATTAGCGGCTTAACCGTACATTTTACCATTTGTTTTAGCACATCCGCCGCATGTGATGAAAAATATCCCATTTTCAGCATTGTTAAGGGCAGTGAGACTATATTTGCATACTGAGAATTTACCTGAGGAAATAGACATAGTTAGAATAACTCTTTTATTAATTAAGTGTCTGTCTAGATTTATACATAAGCATTTTCAGCGATTTTTCGAAACTTTAACGGGACAAAAACATTCAAAACTATTGCTTAGTGAGAAACATAGTGAGCTTAGAAATAAGATTTTAGATTCGCAGTGGAACAAAAAAAGAAAAAACAATAATAAATTTTAATAACTATATTTTACTTATAGTCCGAGTTTAACTCTCCTTTGGATCTCAATATCATCAAATATGGCAGGAAATTTTTGAGGACACTTCATTAAGTGATATTTCAGTTATTTTTGCGCATGGGTTAATCGATTATTTCAAAAACATTCTAGTTCATAAAAAACCATCGAAAAATGTAATAAAAAGCAGTGCAGAAAATATAGAAAAGTGAACATATAAAAACAGATACTTGCTTTTTTCCACTTTATATTTTAGGTGGAAAATCGACGATTTTTCATAAACATTTATTTTACATATTTTTTTGTATTTGTTTAAAGTTTTTTGTAATAATATCAGTGTACTCCTTGAGTTGAGTTGAGATGAGCTAATCCCATTTGAGTTAGTATACAACCTGTCCAGCTCACTCTGTTACCCGAGAATGATTGTGTTACCACGTCCATATTATGCAATCGTCTTATTCAATTTTGAACGTATGTACAGCAAAATATCGACAATATTTTGTATTGTCTACTAAGTGAAAAATGCCTAGATTTCTCTATCCTCGTACACGAAACTGAAAAACGAATAAAAAAATGACTGTGGTAACGCACTAACCTTCGATAGCAGAGTTAGCTAGACAGGCCATATAGAAATCAACGTCAGTGAGATGAGAATGATTGAGAATATACGAGAATAAACAGCGGACGAGAGTAGAAAGAGAATAGCTTTATATAAGGATAGGCACATCCAGTAGATAGTCACATAGCCTGAAGAAAATTCGAAACGCGTTTCTTCTTACAATTATTCAATTATTTGTGTTATTTATTTATTCAGTAAAATTATCAAAAACCAAAAGAAACTAAGTATTTAATCGAAGTTTGCTTATGTTTTCTACTCTCATAAAATATCAAGTTCTTTTTTCTTTTTTCTTATTTAACTAAAAAAATTAGAGGATCTTTTTTCTTACCAAAATTATCTAAAAAATAAAAATTTGTTTCTTTCAAAGTATTAAAAAAAGATTATTTATAAAAAACAGAAAACAAAAATAAAACTTTAAAAGTTCAAAAAAAGCTCTTTTTTCCTTATTCAATCAAGTAATTGTTTCTTTGTTTATCTACTTACTTACTTATTCATTGTTAATTCGCTTATTTATTGTCCTCATTCTCACACCCGACCCACAGCGTTAAGATTCATTCAACTCTTCTAGCTCAACTGACTCGACTAATTGATGTAACTCTTGTAAGTATTCTTTTTCACTTCTTATATATCTCTCCGAGAGAGAGACAGAGAAAGGGATGTCGAGAAAAATGCGAAGAGAGAGGAAAAAACGCAATAAAGAAGACACAGGGAAAGAAAGACTACATATTAGTGAAATAGTCTTGCAGAGTGTCTGTTTAAAAGGATGTTCGTCGGTGCACTTACCTTATCCTACCGTTTAATTGAGACGCGCTGCCGAGCGTCTATTAAGGAAACACACGGCGACATAATGAAGGCGAACCAACCAATGATAAGCATGAACGAGAAGAGACAAGAAAAAACGAGAGAAAAAAGAACTGACTCTATGAATGAGTAAGATGCCGGCAAAAAAAATTTTGAGTAAACATTTTTTTGCCTTTTTTTTACATCATTTGATAGAGTTTTAGCCGCTGATTATGAATATCTACTTTTTAGCCTTGGCAAAAACTTCATTGCGATCGAAAAATACGAAATACTCGAGGGGTGTCTTTTTTCGAGAAAAATACATCTTTTCACGAAATGTGCAAAATTTGGTGTTGCTGCACTTAATCTCACGTCTAGATAATCTACATATTCATCTGTCTCAACAGTTAGACTTATGTTTTTATCTACCTTACCTAATTCTATTAAAACCTTATCCATTTCTACCTTAATTCTCTAGTTGTTAAAAATATGTCATTCTCGAACTTTAACGGGACAAAAACATTCAAAATTATTGTTTACTGAGAAATATAGTGAGCTTAGAAATAAGATTTTAGATTCGCAGTGGAACAAAAAAAGAAAAAACAGTAATAAATTTTAATAACTATATTTTACTTATAGTCCGAGTTTAACTCCCCTTTGGATCTCAATGTCATCAAATATGGCAGGAAATTTTTGAGGACACTTCATTAAGTGATATTTCAGTTATTTTTGCGCATGGGTTAATCGATAATTTCAAAAACATTCTAGTTCATAAAAAACCATCGAAAAATGTAATAGAAGACACTATTCAGGTTCAACATTACGACGATTATAAACGGGCCGTAAATGACTCGGATAGCTACGACAGTATTACGGTCGTATGTTGCTGTGCCGTGCACACTGAGATACACATACCATATAGAGTGATATACGTGCCGTAAAACGGCTATATGTTTAACGAATACGACTGTATACGCTACGTCTACGACCGTATTATGGCGTAATTCACCGTACAAAACCATGGCGAGTCGTTATACCTACATCTAGAGTTTTGCCAGGAGTTCATCAGAATTCCAGTACGATTTCACCACAATTGCACTAAGATTTCCGTAAAACTTCGTTACGATTTTTGTAGAGTTTTGATAGGATTTTATCAGGATTTGAGCAACATTGCAATAGACAGCCACTCAGGAGAACGATCTATCAACGTAACTTCTATCTTAAGAATATGGCTTGCTAGGGGATATGAGTCTATGAAGAAAAGAAGGAATCTACAACAGCAATTACTTTGAAAGACATTAAAATATAGTTGGAAAGAGAAGTTAATTACTTCTATATAAAGATTTTTATCCGGAAAACAAAATTATGAATGGATTGTGAGCATGACATTCTAGTGAGATGATTTAAGTCTGTTTTTTGCGATTTTTCCATAAACTTGAGAAATTAATTAATTAGGACAGATAATGATTCAGCAATGTGAATTCTCTCTTATAAATGTGGCTTGCTAGGGGACATAAATCTACGAAGGAAGGAAGGAAGGAATCTACAAGAGCAATTACTTTGAAAGATATTAAAATATAGTTGAAATGAAAAGTTAATTGCCATGTCCATGCGAACGCTATTGGTACGCGTGACGTCACACTTTGTACGCGTACATCACGCGTATAGAGCGTCACATTCGTTCGTCACACGTGTGAAGTGTGATATTTCTGTTTTTTTGTTATTGGTTCGTTTTTATGAACCAGTAAGTAACAAAGGAAGTATTTTTATAAAACCGCCAGTGACAGCACATATCCTTTATTATTCGAAAAATTTCCCAACTCTTTTAAGTTTTAAATTTTTTTATATTTTAAATTTATTTTATTTTCTATTTTTATTTTTTATAATTAAAATTTTTTTTTCCTAATTCTGCATTAAGTAATATGTTGTTATTATTTTTTCTTGTTTCAGATTAAGTAATTTTTATTTTTTTTTATTATTTAATTTGTTTTATTTTTAGATTAAATAAGGACGGGGACAGATAAGAACGCAAACCGGCCCATCCTCAACATTTTCAAAAAAAGTACATTACCAGATGTAGAATTTAACGGTGAATCTTTTGTTAATAAATTGAACACGTTTTGAAAAGAATTCGGTATTGATTAATAGGGTACCTTTTTCTCCTATTTTCCAACCACTATTATGAAAATCCGATACTCAAAACTATTCAATCACCAATATTAAATAGTCTCATTTGATAGAGCTCACCACGCTCTACAACCTGGTATACTTTTTTTCCTTTTTTAGTCACTGACCAAAAAAAATTTATAGTGGCACACTGTCTGAAATAATGAAAATATATGGTGTTGATCACATCATTTGACTATAAATCAATATAAAAATAGACTGATAATTAACTCTCATCCGTATCATTTGATAGAGCTCTTCAAGCCCTATACGCTAATATAGGCGGTTGTTCAAACTTTGGATGAATGTAGTGTTTCTTGATGAGTATAACGCTGTTATGTGAAGTATGTCGTATGTAAACTACTATCGAAATTTTTAAAGAAGGCCGGTTGAAGAAAAGTATATAGCTCCTGAATGGAAAGTCGCAGCGATCTACGCTTTTCACCAATGAATAGACGACCGGTGGGGGTACATGCCTATGTGGAAAAGTGAGTTCCTCAGCTACTTTTTGAGACCACCTACGGTCTACAAAATTAAGGGCATATTAGCGAATACTTGAGGGGGCATTTTTTTCGCAGGGTATGCACCCCGACATGCCCTCTTCAAAATGTCCATTTATGACCAATAAGAAAAAGTATTGAAACTTGATAGAAAGAGACATGATAAAATTGTAGATCCAGATATAATTGCCAGTGAATAGAGATCCGTATTTTTATCGATATTCATGCTGGATTGTAAATTTGTCACGGCATTGTGAAATGTATAAACAAGTACAATGCTAATGGAAATGATAAGCAAGTTTTTCTTTGTTCGCTTGGAATTTTGTTCGGCGTTCGATTGGTTGTCTGACATGGTGTATGCTTTGAGTACTTGAATGTATAGTTTCACTTGTATTAAATGAGAAGAATACTAGTCAGTTCAAATATCTATCCGTTTATATATACCTTGTTGATCATACTTAGGTCTATCCAAAAGTTCCCAGATTGCTATTGGCAATTTTTTAAACCAATTAGCATTGAAGTGTTATTTGCATGGATAAACAGTGGAGGGCTTTGTCTATAATTATAGATATAGTAACTCTATTTCGGACTTAGTTACAATATTTTTTTCGATGAACTTCAATTTGAACTAAAAAAAAATTTTCAAAAATGAATAATGAATACAATCGGTATTATATAAAAATGCGAACCATTTTGGGGATAAATCCAAAGACAGTTCACGAAGAATTTGTAACAGCTTTGGGACCCAAGGCTCCATCATATCCAACAATTGCGGAGTGGGCAAAGCGTTTCCGTGAAGGAAGAGAAGATGTCAATGATGATCCTCGATCTGGTCGTCCGGTTTCCGAACTTACAGATAAAAATATTGAAGAAGTACGACAGGTTATCAACAATGATCCACATTCAACTTATGATGATATTATAGCTGAAACATCTCTCTCTTATGGTACAATAGCACGAATTATCCACGATTATCTTAAGATGAAAAAAATTACATCGCGTTGGGTGCCCCATCAACTTACAGATGAACATATGCAACAACGTATTAAACTTTGTCGTGAAAATTTGGCCAAATTTCGTGCTGGTTCTTGGCGATTATGTGACATTATTACAGGCGATGAGACATGGATTTACCACAGACAAATTGGTCGCAAGTCAACAAACGCTAGCTCGATTGCCGAAGGTCAATCACCAGCAACTATAGTTCGTCGAGGCAGATTTGAACCAAAAAATTTATTCTGTATATTCTTTAAATCAAATAATCCTGTTCTTGTACATGCTGTTGATAAAGGCGAGACTATTGATCATACTTATTATATTGAAAATTGTCTCAAGCCTATTGTTAAAGAAATATGGAAACAAAGAAAGTCAAATGGTACAAAAGGTATAAAATTGCTTCATGATAATGCTGGACCCCATCGTCATTCAGATGTTATTAATTATTTAACAGAAGAAGGTATCAATATAATGCCACATCCACCTTATTCACCTGACCTTGCACCATGTGATTATTGGCTAAATGATTACATCAAACGGAATTTAACTGATCAACCAGATGAAAAATCATTGGCTCGTGCGGTTTCCAAGGTGGTACGAAATATTCCAAAAGAAGAATTCAAAAAAACTTTTGACAAATTATTAGAAAGGATGGAACTTTGTATAAAGAATCATGGTGACTATTTTGAACATTTAATAAAATAAAACTTGAACTTTCTCTTTGTCTTCATATTTTTTTTTTAAATCTGGGAACTTTTGGATAGACCTAAGTAGTCATGTTTTTCATACGTACAGGTAATAATCGCAATCGATGGTGACAGGCTTGAGTGCAAAATATTCTAAAGTCCTTCGTTATTTTCTTTCTTATCAATATAAAAGGATATGATTATGGGAATTTATTGTAACGTTTTTCTCTCTAAATACCTCTCAATTCAGTTTCAGTTTCTATTTGATATTATTTTATTTAGATAATTTTCTGCGTGCACTGTGATAATGATGACTAATGATCAGTTATTATTTTATATTTTTCTTTCTTTCGTATTCGATTACGTCAGATTAATTGAATGTAAATTGAAGATTCTTCTCTTGCGCACGTATTTTGCACGAGTGAATGACATGTGGTTTCACATAAATTTTTATTCTTTGTTTATCATAAATGGACAAAAGTTTCGGACAATTTTTCTGTCGATATATCGTTGGAATCATTTGACTAACTTCAACTAATAAAGATTCATTTTGAAGAGCATTCCGAGGTGTATATACAGGGTGGCCCAAAAGTCACTTTACCGAGAAAAAATTGAATATCTCCATTACAGCTCGATCAAATGGGCTCATTTTTTTACCAAGAATAGAGGCATATTCACACTCCAAGTCCATACGGACAAGCCTAGTGAGAGCCTTTATTAATACCACTATTGACCTCAACAAGAAAAATTTTACTTTTTCACAGATAGACAAAAAGGTCACTTTGCCGAAAAAATTTGAATATCTCCGTTACGGCTCGAGCTAACGAGCTGATTCTTTTATCAATGATAGAGGGACGTTCAAGCTTTATGTTCACAAAGACATGCCTAGCAAGATCCTTTGTTAAGTATATTGTTTTCTATCTTCTCTGTGAAAAAGTAAAATTATTTTGTTGAGGTCATTGGTGGTACTTGATAAAGGCTCTCTCTAATCTTGTTCGTATGGATTTAAAGTGTGAAGACGCTTCTATTACTGGTAAAAAGATCAGCTCGTTCGCTCGAGTCGTAGTGGAGATATTTAATTTTTTCTTGGTATCGTGGCTTTTGGACCATATACAGGGCGGACCAGAAGTCAGTTTATGAAAATAAAAATTGAATATCTCGGCTACAGCTCTAGCAAACGAGCCGATTTTTTTACCGATAATAGAGGCATGTTCAAGCTTCATATTCATAAAGATATGCCTAGAGAGACCCTCTGTTAAGTATACTGTTTTTTTTTCTATCTGTGAAAAAATAAAATTTTTCTTGTTGAGGTCAATAGTGGTATTTAATAAAGACTCTCACTAGGCTTGTCCGTATGGATTTGGAGTGTGAACATGCCTCTATTCTTGGTAAAAAAATGAGCCCATTTGATCGAGTTGTAATGGAGATATTCAATTTTTTCTCGGTAAAGTAACTTTTGGGCCACCCTGTATATATATATCTTTCGTGTTCGTGATTGTCTCTTTCTTTCCTTTGTTATTTTGTTGTTACATATATATTATTGGAAAAAAGAAATAAACAGCTGGTTATGCTTTAGTTTAAATGAACTCGAACGTCCTTAAGTTTAAGTGCATATTAAAACATAACAGAGATGTTGGCTGTGTTAACATCATTAGCACAACGCTCAAAGTTTTCGCAAAAACAATCAAAGATATCAAAATTTTTTACTTATAAGATGTTTGGTGGTAGGTTTGAGCCTCCATTAGAAGGCAAAACGATCGACAATTATGCAGTTTTTATCCAAAAATGAACGAGAGAAAGGCTATTATGTTCTCAATAACTGAATAGTGAACGCATCTAATTCTTAGTTCTGAGTATGAGTTGAATATTGTTAAAAGATCAATGAATAATATCACGGCAAAAAAATGTTGTTTCAACCTTCAATACATTTTTTGTTCAATCAAATTATTTAACAATCCATTTAATTATTTAATATTTCTAGTTTTTCTTTAACTTCCTGAAAATTTTCTGTTGCTGTCTGATATACTTTATCATAAAATGATTTTAATTCACATGCTTTCATAATAAAATTATTTGCCTGCAGAAATTCCGGTGAAGCTTCATTTTTTTCGGAGATGAAATCAGCTAAATGACATAATACATTAATTAAACATCGAGCTGAATCATCGGAACAATCTTGTAAATAATTTCGTTCCAAACATTCATTAACCATCATTAATGAGTAATCAATAATTTGTTTTTGCATTACTAATGCATAAATAAATGATGCATAATAAATAATAATACATGAATTATCATTATTTGTAGATCGATTTAATTCATCTATAATTGGACGAAAACGTTCATATTGATTTGTATTATGATAAAAATATTCGCATTTTTGTATTGTCTCTAGTATGTTGAATTTTATTTCTTCACATTTATTAACAATTTTTGTTAATATGTTTTCATTTAGATGTTCGATAAGATTATGTCCAGAAACAAAATAGTGTTCTATACGCTTTTCTCGCAAACATTCTATAACTAAATTTATATAATCAAGAAAGCGATCATATAACGATTTATAATTGAATATTTCTTGTTTGTATTTTTCACATAACCAATAGAAAATAGTTTTCAAATAATAACTACAAATAATATCTGGATAATCTCTATTGATTTGAGCTTTAAAGATAGCTTTCATTATTAAGTAACATTTTCGTTGGTAAATATTTAATGAATGTGCTAATAAGACTTCACCAACTGAAAATGAAAGTCGCCATTCATGATTTCGATAATTATCGCTTAACGGATGTGCTAAAGCTACAAGATGACAACCAAAATGAACTATAGTATCAATCAATCGTTGATTCGGCCAACCACTTGATCTCGGACGTGTTGACCAAGTTAATGCTGATTTTGGCCAATGATGTGATCTTAATGATGGAACATGATCCATTGGTAACGGTAGTTTAGGATCATTAACTGCTTGTGTACATATTGATGGGCCATGCTTTTCAATTTTATCTTGTGTTGTGTTATTCCAATTTAATTGAAACCATTCAACAATGTTTGCTGATGGAAAGTTTTGTTTATTTTCGATGATGTGTGATTTTGATTCAATTATATTTAATTTATTCTCGGGATGTGTTAATAACTGTTCTAATGCTTCCTTATGTGAACTATTCAATGATGAATAAAAATAGAGTGTAACGTAACATGGATATTTTTCATTTGTATAATCAATGTAGAGTAGGCTTTTTTTTGATTGTTGATATTTTTCTTGTTCATCTACAGTTAATTGATTTTCATCAACAACAATTATATGTGGAAATTCAAACATCCGATCAATATCGCTTGATATATCAATGGATTTAAATGGTAGAAATAAATTTTCGGTTGAACTACCTGTTGAAATAAATGCTAGGGGTTGAATATTGATATAATCATCTGCAAGCGGCCGATAAGGTACAGTCTGATATGGCATGAATTGATCAAGTATGAATGATATCAAATAATGTTTTCTGTCTTGAGTTAAAGAAGACATAATGATTTTTGCTTAGCAGTTATCGAAAGAGCTAAACAAATGTAATAAAAATATTAAAAAAATATGGTTTTCTGATTCACTTATCTCATAAAAGCAACGCACATTTTTTTGTTTCTGTTTACGTAAAATATAGATAAGAATGAAAATAAAACAGAGAAGACGTCATCTTTCTTTTAAGTCAAATGTCGCGTGAAAGAAATGAGCCTTTGTAATAGAATTAATCCAACATTAAGCAATTGATAGTTTGAAGTCACAGTTGTTAGAGTACAAGAGATGATCTTTTTAGTGAAGATTTGGAGCAAACATCTAACTGGCACACCGGCCGATTTATTGTTCGGAATCAACGACAATAAATTAATCGGAACGTGATCGTTCAAGATGACGTTATCAATTAAAGTGGTGTATCTTGGTCAGGGTGAGGATGAGTTTATAGAGAATTAGATTCAGAACATCATACGACGCATTTCGATCGTTGCTTAGGCTGTCAATCATCAGGTATGTTCTGAATCTATGACTACATAGATTAGTACAACCTTGAATCAATGGAAAAACAGAATAATTTATCCTTTGACGAAAAGACAAAATAATCTGCTGGGTCTCAACTTCTGCTTTTCAGCAACTGATTTTGTGTCAAAAACCAGTAATTCTTAATGAAGTGCTTTTGAAAAATTAAGATAAATGCAGAGTTAATTCGTGAACGCATTTCGTGTTATTTATTTAAAAACTAGAAACTCTCATCAAGGTTCTGCACATATTCAAGCACAAAAAAAGAGGAAAAAATTAGGATGAATCAATGGAAGATAGATAAATCTATCCTTTGAAGAAAACACAAACTAATTGCTACGTCTCAACTCTTGCTTTTCAACAACCGATTTTTTGTCAGCAATCTGTTAGTGAATTCCAATAAGTGCTTTGAGAAAATTAGTATAAATGCGGAGATTTTGATTTTGCCGACGCGTTTTGTGTTAATTATTTAAGGTATAAACGCTCATCAGGACACTACACAAGAAAAGGATTAAAAAATTGAACAAAGGAGAATCGAATAAAAATCAGATAAAAACAATAAATTGTAGAACATAAAAAGGAAAAATAAAGAGGAAATAAATCTGGAAGAAGGGAAAATTTTCAAATAATATGTATATAATCAACTTCGTGGATGATAATTGTTGACCACTTATTGACATCTCTCAAAGATATCAAGAGAAAATATAAAATATAATAGGCGGTAGATTGTATATTGACATATTAATAATGACAAAGTTGATTATAAACTGTACAGATTGATCATGATTTGTTAAGGACATATAATCAATGTTGATAATATGATTCACTTCGTAAGTAAAAATTGTTCGTTGAAAATGCATATTCCATACACGAGCAGTGGCGACAAATATAACCAATATTTTCTCCTTCGCGGTCACAGTCAGTTATATTTACATTTTTAATTGAAGTACTCGTGTCCGCAAATAGATATAAAATCATATAACTAAAATAATGTGTATGTGTATTTGGATATCTCAAATGATTAGCCATTGCATTTAAAAATAAATATCGTCCTTCAGTATTTAAATCTATTGTAAGATTTTAAAAGATATTCATATGTGCTGTATGAGTAATCAAGGATATTTATGATTATTTTAATACAGATATTCACACCGAGACTGGCTGGAGTGATGTCATGTATGATAATAATAGTATCGATCCTTCAATTTGTATAATGTAGAATAAGGAGGTTATTTAAAGATGTTGTATCAGATAAGGGAAGTATGCGCTTATACCAAATCCAAGCATAATTAGATGATATAGAGTTTGAAACTAAATCATAAGAGTGAGATTACAGATGAGATAAATAAACTCAAGTAAATCATACGACAAGTTTCGATCTTTGCTAGCGATCATCTTGTTTCTCGTAGAATCTATGATTTAATCCGTGATTTTGAAATAAAGGAAGGTTTAAATTATATAATTTGTTTCCATGTAAACATGAAACGCAAAGTCGATGCATTGAAACGCGATTTCACAATGAAATGCGTTCATACGCGATAAAAAACTATTCTACGATGCATCCAAACGCATTTTCAATATGAAACGTGTTGAGATGCGGTTAGAAAATATTTCCAAACGCATCTGGACGCAGCTTTTCCATAAAACGTGTTTAAACGCAATCAGAAAAACGTTAGCCGCGTCTCAACGCGTTTAAATGCATCTTGTTTACTAATTGCGTTTAAACGCATTTCAAATGTTTTCTCAAGCACGTTGGAACGCACTCATATTTTTGAGCGCGTTTTTTCGTGTTTAATTCTTGTGTATCGGTTACAATTTTATTCAAAAATTATTCCTCTAGAATAGTTAACTACGTGATTGGAATCATCCATTCACATATATTTTATTCATCTAAACTTCATCAAACTTCTTAATAGAGAATGTTGAGATGATTTTAGAATAAACAAAAGTTCAATTAAACATACAGCAAATAACCCATATTTTTCTAGTTTCTATAAATAATAATAAAACAATATTGTAATAGTTTTCAGCTATCCATAAGCCTTTTAGCAAACTATACTAAATACCACTCTTTAAATAATATTAATAACTTTTCATCATACGATTCTACTAAATAGATTTTATGAATAATTATTTATCCATTAACTCCTTCGATAAGATGATTTATTTATTAAATCCTTCGTTAAAACGATTTATTCATTGGATCCTTTGATGAAATAAAGTATTTAACCTATAAAATTTACATTCAAATATATTTTATTTTAAATGAGAAAAGATTTCAACCTAGTATAGCTGAGTGGTGTATATGAACGACTTCTGATCACTGGTTCATCTGTTCAAATCCAATCGTCATCGCTTAAAGTAAAATTCAATCTATTTGCCAGGATAGACTAAGTCAGTCGAATAATAAGGGATATGTGGAACATTTTTAGAATGACCTAAAAATTAGTTTTTGTTCTAAAAGATCATTAATCCTTTAATTAGTAT
>JAJEKB010019401.1:0-96861 GCA_022393335.1 Macrotrachela quadricornifera
AACTCTGAAAGTTTCATTGAATTTGGGAATACTCGATGTAAACGTGGAAGAGACCCCATGGAAATACCCCTCTGTCAATTCCTGGTTCCGATTCTTCTAACGATCAATTACATGTCTGGTACGATCCAAATGCTAAACATTACGATAGTATGATTCGCCTTGATAATAATTCGACACCTCTGGCTTTGGACCGGATTATAGCCACTTGATTATCTTTTTCATTTTAGATGTAATTGATTTTATTATTAAACTTTTATAATTTATTATTTGTATAGGTATTCTATGTCAAATAATTTTCTTAACTTTCATTTCTGTCTATTTTTTCATCGTTATATTACTGTGGTTTTGTTATACTTTTTTTGATTTATTTCATATTGCCTTATTTTTAATTGTTTTTCATACATAATGGTCTATCTATATGTGAAACTTCGAACACTAGTGCTAGACAAAACTAATATAATCATCTTGTATAACAATATTCACCATAAACTCACTCTCACACGTTTACACCCTCAGACTCTCATCCCCTCATATTCACCATCTATTATCCATTAAATTTCATTCTTGAACAATTTGAAAGAGTCCCACCGACATTTCAATGTGCAGTACCAACACAGAAAAATTTCTTTACGATAAGAAAAATCTTTCTTGATGTTGCAGATAATAGAGCAAAGAAGGCTGGAATTGATTTTGAAGTTCACATTATATGTCACTTTTCCTTTTGTAAAGGGATGCATGATTTTTCGACCCGTTTTCATAAACTCTGGAACGATTGCTTTTCTGACACAGCCATTTGTAACATAAAATCGTTTGTTGGTTCTGGAAGACTAGATAATCTGCAAGATTATCTTGTAAGAAGGAAACCAGATACGTATTTTCTGAAAACCGACACTTAACCACACTGGTACACATTTAATACGGCTCCATATGATATTGGTTATCGGTGAAGGCGGTTATTCAAATTGTTCCACTTTAATGATCATTGGTAAAGGTAGTTATCCAGAATGTTCCACATTACAATGGTTATTGGTGAAGGCGGGTATGCGAACTGATCCACATAATATTCATGGCACTTATGGCCCTTCTGGTCAAAGTGCACAGTCTTTTTTCTATCGTTTTGATGTTAGGATCTCGGGCTCCACTAGCCCTAGGTTTTTCTAATAATTTTTTGTAATTCTTGTATTTTGTTTTTTGTGAAGTTCTGAAGAAGTGAGGTTGATATCCCACAGAAACCAGTCAATAAACCGACAAAAACAAAATTATTTTTTAATTTAAATATTTTTTTTTCTTCAAAAAGATTTTTTATTACCTTGAGTAAGAGTGTAGTGATCGGTTATATCTTGAAAAGAAAGAATAACCAACTACTCTTATACAGTTTTATAAAGTTTTATGGACAAAGTTCAAGTAACAGACATTGCTCATTTGTTTGAACTGTACAGAACATAATGCATATTACGGACATTGTCAGTTATTATGTATTTATCGTTAAGATATTTTAACATACCTTGGAAAAAAATAGATGATTTTTTAAACGAAATTGGTGGTTTGACATGTGTAACAGCTCATAAATGGTCAGAAGAGTTTATTCAAAGAGATAATGATGAATTCACACAACAAAACAGGGAAGGAAAACGGGATGATTCTTTTTTTGATATGTATCCAGAAATTGAGACGGAAGCAAAATTATTTGCTATTGGTGGTTATCAAAAAAAATCAGCTGATTTTCGTGCTTTAGATCTTGCATAATATATTGATATGAAATTTTATGAACTAACAGGACAATCAAAAAGCTGCCAGGAGCTGATACGGACAGAAAGAATGTGCAGATTAGATTTAAGAGGATGAGGATGTAAATTTGATTCTAACAGCCAACGTCCATACTTTAAAGGTCATGAACGTGCTGATGTGAGACTCCATCGTGAACAATTTATTGATCATTTTTTAACAAAAAAAGATAATTATTATTTGATTACTGACGGTGATGATCCGACATGGATTATACCTCGTCAACATCCTATTGTTTTATTATGTAAGCACTCTCAGAAAGACCCTAACGTTTTCTGTAATCTGTTTTTTCACTTTTTTGGAAAAGATCATGACGAATCCACATTCAGATTCGGTGAAATTTGTGCTAAGCGTTGGTTCTATAATGAGCAAACACCATTTTATAGTAAAGGGCGTGGGCGATCATTAATGATCAGTGATTTCATTGTACAGTTTCCTAGTGGTCCATTTTTTCAATTAGATGATGATGAGTGGAAATTAGCCACAAATAAGTACCCGCAACTGATGAATACTAATACTATGCATTATTTGCCGAAGTCTGCATCTGCTAGTATTAATGTGGGAGAGGAGGGATATTTTGATAATGACACAGTATTTTCACAATTCGAACGTTTATTTCAATTGTTACAATTTGAAAAAAGCATATGAAAATCACAGTGTTGAAGTAATTGTTGACAATGTCGGAACACATTCAGCAAAAGAATATAGTCTTAATGATTTTGGCAAAAATATCGGAACGAGATGTCCTGTAACTGTTATTGAATATAATGTTAATAATACTAAACAAAGATTAGAATGTTTTTTTCAAGCAAGTGAAAATAAAGGAAAAAGTAAAGGATTACTCGTAATCGCAAAGGAGTTGAACATTCCTGTATCAAAAAAAAATGAAATTAGAAGATTTGAAAGCTTTAATGAGTCAACATGTAGCATTTTTTAAAATGTAAAAACCTTGAAATCTTCAGTTTCTCATTCTATTAACACTTTATTTACTCTATCATTTAGACATCTAAATTAGAAAACCTGGGCAAGCAGTATGGTATTAAGATAATTTTTTCCCCAAAAAAAATTTCACTGTGAACTTAACGCTATCGAAGTGTATGGTGCCATCAAAAAGGTTTTGTGAGAAAACGATCAGATCAAACATTTTCAACAATGATAAAGCTAATTGATGAGTCATGTTTGAATTTTAGTGAAAAAACTGTTTACATTAAGTTGTTTCGTCGATTCTGGCGTACCTTAGATGCAAATAAAAGAGGAGATACATACGAACAAGTTTTAAAATTATATTTTAGTCAATCATGCAAAGCTGATGTTATCTCACACAGAAAAATTCCCAACAGTAACCTGAATAATTAGATTGTAAGTAATTTTTTCATAGTATCGAACTTAATTCTTTCTTTTCATCATCTGTAAATTCATTTCTTTATTATTCTTTTACCATAAAAAGAATTGAAGTATACAATAAAGCTTATAAAATAACAATAACCCCATCAATTGACGTTTTGTAACAAAGAGGTTTTCTGGAGACTTCTCAGAAAACCATAAAAGAGCCTGAAAATATTTCCAACAGATTCGTTGCATTTTTTTACCCATATATAATTTGTAAGATTAGATTTGGACCAAAAATCATCGTTTTAGAGAACGCTCAAGTGTCCATTTTTGCATAGGTCGGGAAAATCGCTACATCTCAAGAACAGAACAAAATTTCGTAAAAAGGATACGTAACTTTTTTCATGTCATTATGTCGAATATAACAATGTAAAAATATCGGCTTTATCTCTTACCTGAAATTAGTTGTTAGATTTGGCAGATGTGACAGCAAGAATTTGACTGTGTAGGCCAAATGAGCAATTTTTCATACTCATACAATATTTGAATGGTGCAAAAAGCTATGCTTTTAGAGACAGTTTTTCACGTAGAATAAAAATAAAGTATTATTAAAATGATCAAACGCTAGTAACACAGAGATTTTCAAAAATTTTAGTTTTTTGAAATTTTTGTTCATAATAATGTCGTTTCAAAGTCTAAAAAACATATATTCTTGTTCAGCTCAACTAGCTCCATCTAACTATGTATAAATTTCGAAAAAAAAATTCTGCTTAAATTTTGAATTACCTGCACCTTATAATTATAGGTGTTTAATGGCACTTATTTGACAGTAATGTCAAATTTGAAAGTTGAAATTTAACATATATGAAAAAAAACATTATTTTGAATCAATTATGTAGAGAAAACGATTATAATCTTCAATTTGATCTGTAGAAATCAAAACCTATGAATTTTTATCGATGGATTACTCTTAAATTCTATTAAGATCACGTGTCTGTTGATTTTTCTGTTAAATATTTTAGCATGGAAATGTACTTTGAATAAACACGAAAGAGTGAGGATGTGAGAGAGAATCAAGCAAATCACAACACGTTTCGACCTCGCTTAATTTCTCCTGTAATATATTTTCTGTTATTGTTATTTGTGATTCATGATATTTTATTAAAAATAAAAAAAATAATAAATCAGTAATCAAATATATAAAATATTCCTTCCAAAATAAAATAAAAAAAGTACATTTTAATCATATTTTTTTGAAATCTTGGCTAAAAGATTTGCGATTATGGGTAGTCTTCTCTCCTATTGTTGAAAACGATTGATTATCATTCCCATTCAGTTTTTCAAGCATTAATGTTCGATATTGAATATCCTTGTGTTTCATTTGTTTACGATGTTTCAATGGAACACGAAAGAGCCATATAATCATTGCAATATGAAGTATAAGAAAAAGACTGAAACAAAAACAAAGTGCTCCTCGATCTAAATTTGCCATCCATGAATTTTTTGGTACACGAAAATCTGATGTTTGTTCATATATAATTACACTAATAATACTATGCCAAATAGCATGCAAAACAAGATTGCATATACACAATATTCCATATTTATCTAATGTTGTTAAATAAGAAATTGTAGGCTAAATAAAAAATAAAAATAAACTAACTACATAATTTAAAATACACTTCATTTAGTTTGATTACAATATGAAGATCATTTGCAATGACAATATAGATTAATGTCTTATAGCAAGTGTTGGTTGAGTTTTAGATATCAAATTTTTCGATTCTCAATTGTCGTGCTCTTACATTATTAAATTAATAATGATACTGATCAGTTAGCTTTAGAATAATCGCTCAAATGTTTCTATCAATTGAACGATGATTGAAATAGACTCAACGACATCGTTCCAATCTCATAACTCTGATTATCGCTTGTTCTAGTTTCGAAGATCTACATTAATCATTTCGCTGCTAGAATGTCGTTAACTTCACGAAGAGCACACTGTGGATTTTGAGCAGTCTATTTTTGATTGTTAAATAAAAAAACAAAGAAAGAATTCAACTTACAAGTGATCTATTTATCGTCCAACGAAATGAAATTGATGTCAAAAGAAGTGTAGATGCAACTTGAAGTCGATTTACTACGTACCTTATAATAAAAACACAATTTATATTATAAATATATATATCGATATATAATTATTACTAGGTTGAGGAAAAAGTTCGTGCGCCGTGTTAAAATATTAATATTTTGTTTCTTAACCAAATTGATTTTCGCACGGTTCGATCGAGTTTTTCACGCTCTACAAAATGGTATAGAAATATCGAGGAAAAACCTCTGGCCCGGACACATGATTGGACTAATACTAGTCCTAAGCGGCTTTTTTTGAGATTCTTGCCCAGTTTTTGATAGACTCTTGCCAGAAAACTCAAGAGTTGAAGAAGAACTAATATGATATTCTGAATCAGCGTCGAAAAATGGGTATACTTATGTAAGTTTTAGCACTATTTCTTGGAGTCTGATTTTTCTCGAAAAATTGATCTGTGGTCCCCCTCAGGCATGAGTCAAAAAATGAAGTTCCCCAAAACCCTGTTTTTTATGGTTCAGAAATTGAGAGTTTTCATTTCTATAGTGGTTTTACACATATAGAAATTGAGTCTGCTAAAGAGAAGACATTTTTCATGAAACTCATTTTTTGACCCATGCCTGAGGGGGACCACAGATCAATTTTTCGAGAAAAATCAGACTTCAAGAAATAGTGCTAAAACTTACATAAGTATACCCATTTTTCGACGCTGATTCAGAATATCATATTAGTTCTTCTTCAACTCTTGAGTTTTCTGGCAAGAGTCTATCAAAAACTGGGCAAGAATCTCAAAAAAAGCCGCTTAGGACTAGTATTAGTCCAATCATGTGTCCGGGCCAGAGGTTTTTCCTCGATATTTCTATACCATTTTGTAGAGCGTGAAAAACTCGATCGAACCGTGCGAAAATCAATTTGGTTAAGAAACAAAATATTAATATTTTAACACGGCGCACGAACTTTTTCCTCAACCTAATATAAATAACTCACTGTAATGGTAATCCGAAAGCACAAAATGATACAAGAGTTATCAATAAAATAAGACAAAATCCATTCCAAAAGAAATATTGTGATTGACGAGCTTGAAAAGAAAATCTTAGTTTTTATTTTCTCTTTGTTTTCTCTTTAAATACAAACCAACATGACAAGTGACTGTTACAACAGAACGTTGACGATCTTCTGATTTTATATCGTTCATTTGTTGATCATCTTCATGTTCTTCATCGCCATGATCAGCTCGAAAAAGAAATTCTTTAACATATCTTTGTTCAGTATCAACATGTTCATATAATGACCATTCTTGTTGATCAACAAATGCTTCTCGATAAACTCCACTAAGATGATTAGGATCAGGAATTAAAATAACTTTATTATCAAAAAACATTGATGTCACTGATATTGATAAATCTTGAACATCATTTGGAAAATGATGTAATTCAAGTTTTTCCCAAAATGCTCCTTTAACAACACGATATTCACATACATATATTGTATTATCTTTTCGATTTATTTTTGCACTATATTTCATTTGTTCTTTTAAATCACCTAAAGCATTTTCAATATATAATTGAGGATGCCAATGAGACTCAGCATAGTTTTCTAAAGTAATAGTTTTTCCATTAATTAAACGTTCTTGATCAGTGGATGATATACGAGGTAAGAATTTTTCATATGGAACGGCCCAACGAGATTCAATAGATGCATGTGCTTGATATTTTTCATTTAATGTATCAATTTCACCTAGATTAATACTAAATAAAAATTATCTGATATTTTTCTTAAATTAATTACCTATTCGGAGAAATACAAGGCGAACATAAACAATATTCACTTTATCCGAAAGTGATGAAGACATATTCGCTTTTGAATTTATAATTTGAAATATCGTCAAAATAAAAAATAAATGTATTTCGATAGTTTACAGGATTTTATCGAATCTGATAGCCTCTTCTCTTACAGATCATTTACGTTTAATGCATGACTAAATATTTGTTCTTGATCGTTTCTTCACCATTAGAATCCATTTACTGTTTTGTATACGAATATGTATTGATAATAATATAGAAAAAAAACATCAATATTTTGAATGTAATTGGATACCGAGAGTAGAGTCTTTATATTGATATTCGATATATAATATAATATTTGCGCATGTTTGTTTCGATATTTGCAGCACTGATTCTACTCCAAGATTCTGGAATTTTTATAGAATGCTAAGCTTATTTTATATTGCACACAAATTTCAGTCATAATAACTTATGCCGTTTACAAATGAGAAAAACAGAATTCTAGGATTACCAGAACTTTAAAATAACAACAATCATTCGAACTTTGAAATTATTTCCCCAAACCACCGTTGTCAACCATTAAAAAACGATTATTTCAAATTGTATCAGGTAGCCACATTAAAAGAACGAGAGAAGATATTTTCGATGTGTTGATATTAGCATAAACTGAATAATAAATAGGTAAGTTCGAAAATAACTCGATTATATAGATCTTGATGCTATGAATTTCAATGAGAAAATTTCACATTTACAATGATGACATTTTGAATTTATTTAGTGTCCAATTTGATTTTGTATCATTACAGGGCTTGAACAGATGAAGATAATTGTTTGAAATACACAAGAAAAATTAGTAGAAACTAGCACAATAAAGAAACGATACAATATTGCTATGATATTTATTATTGTCCAAATTTGTCAAGAAATAAAAGATATAGAAGATAAAGGTTTTAAGAGATGGTTCATGGCTCAGTTGAGAAATTCCGTCATACAAAAAAAAATAGACCTCCGTTTTTGTATTATCGCGAATAAAAGAGCATATAAAAACAAGTAGTATGGATTGAAGCGATCCACTAGATTCGTTGACTGTAGAACGATTTCTACAGTTTAGATTTCTATTTCTCAAATCGCAGTAACTGAGATGATGTAGTATATCCTTCTGTTTGCTTCAATATGCTTCACTATGGTATTCCAATCGATCTTGATTAATCTTTGATTTTCTCTGGCACTACTGATTTGTTAGTTACACACACCTTCTTTGCATTACTCGCTTATATATCCTTTCGTTTTTCCGATTTCCATGGCATATATCTTCATTATAATTTATTTAATGTGAAGAGAGAACGACAAGAATAAATAATAAGATATTCCTTTTATTAGCTACAGTCAAACTGGAATTGGGTAACATGTATCTGCTTCGTTTCTGCCTACGAATGACAACAAAAAGAAATAAACGTTTTCTTCTCCTAGAATCTAATTGGCTATCTTTCTACGGGCGCTTAAATATCATTGACGACCTTTGAACAGGTGTTGAAATCTGATTGGCTACCTCTCCGAGGGTGCTCAAATCTGATTGACTGTATTTGAAGAAGTGCTGAAATGCGATTGGTTGCTTTGGAGCGGGTGCTAAATTTTGACCGCATACTATCTTAGTATTGATAAAATTTGGTTGGATGAATGCGCCTCTACCCACAAACACGCAAACGCACAGTCATTTTCGGGATTTAGAGCTTAACTACAGTCAAAGGAATAGTACACAGTGCGGAACCAGAGGGTACCATATTTTTTTGTTTTTACTTTAGTTTTAAAAGAACTATAGCGACTGAAAGTTCTCATTAGTATGCCATCTGGAAGATCTTTATCTGCGGTACAAAACCTGCTATTCAGCGTTTTTTCAAAACATTTAGCCAATGAACCCATCCAAAAAATCCTAAAATTTTGTATGTCCGCTCGGTATGGGAAAGTTTCCCACTGTGTAGCAGTTGAGAATCCAAGAGTACCTCCATAGTTTAGTGCTTGAGGGCGTGACGGTACCACCATAGCATAGTGTTTCAGGACTAAAGATACCCCTCATAGTATAGTAGTTCCGAACCTATGGGTATCCCTTAGTATAATACTTCAGGATTCAAAATACACACATAGTATAGCCGTTAAGGACCCAAGCGTATCCCTACAATATAGTACTGGAGGAGCTAGGGGTGCTCCCATACTATAGCAGTTGATGACCTAAGATACCCTGTAGGAATGCAGTGGAGGATCCGCGGGTTTGTCTTATGGTAGAAGTGAAGGAGACATGCGTAACACATACTACAACATTTCAGCATAAGTCCTATCAAAGATGTATTCGGATTGATGGAAAAAATTGTCCAATCAGAGGTGCCGACAAACACACAGTCAATATCGGGATTTAGATCCTGACTATAGCCAAGGGAATATTTTAAAAGGTTCATTTATAACCAATTATTCTGTTTAAAAAATGCTATATTCAGATTCGAAAAAATTAAATGAACTACGACAAAAATTTTGATATTATAGTTTGAAGTAGATTAACAGATAATAAACTTGAACCTATATGACAACAACAGAAGATGAGAATTAAATTGAAACAGGTAAGAAATCATTATGGTGATCTCTCAAAGAATCTTCATCTATAGAATTGTTGCTTTATCTCTAAATAGATAGCTTAAGGGGGGCCCCCCCTCAGAAAAATGTTTTTTTCGAAAATAACTCAATATTGAATTTTTAGTTTAGGAAGATGCGCCGAAATTTCCTCTTTCAGAATATGTATGGTTTTTCGAAAAATGGCTAGGTTTCAAAAGACTTATCAAAAAAAATTTCTACCCTACTACTCTGTTTTCCTAGAAATTTTTATGGTTCTCACGTTTTGAAAAACTGCTTGTTGTTCCATATAACCGCATTGCATATAACATTTTTTTATATCAAGTATCATAGATGGCGTTAGCTTATTCGCTTGTTACGCGCTTTCAAAAAGTCCATTGACATATATTGAAAATATACCATGTAAACATGCTTTTTGGGATTTGGCTGTAAAAATCCATTTCTAAAACTTCTTTTGCGTTTTTCTCAAAATCAATTTTTTCGACCATACCGTCTACGCGGGCAAGGATTTCTCAATAACGACTCAATAAAGAAAGGATAATTTTTTTTTGTTGAATAGAGGACAGTTAGGGCTAGATCCTCACGTTCTCCGATTTTTGAATTTCTCTTTTGCTGAAATAAAAAACTTAGATATATCATTTTGATGAGCGCTTTGAATTTGAACATTTTGCGACAAAGTGTTTTTAAAAATCAAACAAAGGGAAATTCAAAAATCAGAGATCGTGAGGATCTGGCCCTAAGGCCACTCTACAATTTAAAAACCACCCCGACATGATTAGCTAATATTTTTATATCGAAAACCTTGCCCGCGTGGAGGGTACTTTTGACCAATAAATTGACTGTAACTCATTCGTTTCTCAGAGATTTGAGGAGATATTTTAACCACAGTCTCCTCTAGCCAAGACTAACATTCTCTGAAATTTTCGTTGAAATCGGATGAGAAATAACAAAGTTCGGTGGTGAGGGGGGGGCCCCCCTTAATTCAAAACTCAAACAAATAACAATACGCTTTAACTGATAAATGATTTGCAAATCGGAAAAAGCACGCATTTTAATGCGTTATATAGGTGTTAGGTTACCTAACATCGTAAAATGCTTTTCAAAGTTGTAACGTGTTTGACTGTGCGCTTTTTATATTTCGGAATGCGTTTAGTTTTTCAAAGTTTTAATGTGAATTTTATCGATTTTAACAGCTTGAGTGCTACTGTATCGTTACATGTATCATTCAAGAATGTTTGGCGATGACTCATTGGTCAATCGATGATTTTTGGAAAAAGACCTATGATTCTATGAATTTGAGAAGAAGTTTCCATCTAAAAAAACTCGCTAAAATTGCATGCTCATGATTAACATTTATATGAATAAAATCTAGTGTTCTTTTAGAATTTTTTAAAAAGAAATAAAACGAAATATCAAGCAGCACTGTGAATATGAATCGTGAGCATGCGGTTCTAGTGGATATTTTAGAATGAAACTTCTTTGTCATCTTCATGGAGTCGTGAGTAGTTTACCGAAGATCATTAATTAAACAATAGGCCAGTGTTTTTAATAGAAATTAGAGACATTGTGCCACTCGGCACTTTGAATATATCATAAAAGTGCGATTTGGTACTTTGTTTTTCAAAACAAAGTACCACACAGTGCCAAAGCTAAGGAATGTATCAAGAAAAAAGTCGAAGTTAGTAATAATCATGTTTTCATCATAAAATAGTTCTATAGAAAAAACCAATACAAAAAAAAAAACATATAGATAACAATAAAAATAAATACATAATTATCTGACTAAATTCAAAATGTATATATTTGAATTGATAGTTACTATATTATATTCATTATAATACAAAAAAATAAATAAAATATTAATCGTTTTTATTCTTCTGTGTGCATATCTATACAATCTTCACAAAACCATGATGTTGTATCAATGGAGATTCCTAATTTAATACGACATATATTGCATAACCAACGGGAACGACTAGCTTCAATCCAATCATAATATTCATTTTGATGACAACATTGAATAGCATATGTTTCTTCTGGATCATCATCAACAATAAATTTGCCACAACGATTAGCACATTTAATACCTTTAATTTTTGATTTTTTTGATTGAACTAGATAACCATCATTTGTTGATCCTTGTTTTCGTTTACGCGCAGAGCGAACTTGTTTTAATGGTTCATAATCATCTGGTACATCAATAATTAATTTTGTTTTAAAAATTCGACGATTTGTATCAATATTATTTCATGTATTATACGCTTGTTGAATTACTTGTCGACATCGATCACTAAAACCGGTTTAAAATTACATATGATATCCTTTGGCATTATATCAAACAATAGTATTACCTTCTTAAATCATCTGATAAAAGCAATCGAACGTTCATTAATACATCAAGTGTTTCTGTCATAATTCGTGAACGTCCATTTGTATGAATTCTATTTGCAATAGAATAACCACGTTCGCATTCAGTTGAACTAAGTGGTGATATTAAATATATAGATAATAATATTAAGATATTTTTATATTGTTCATGAAAAGAATTATCAATTATTTCTTTCCATAAAATGAAAGATTTCCAAAACATTCTTCGAGAATTTTTCTCTTGATTATTTGATACGAATTCACTTAAGGATATTTTCATTTTTTCCCATTCAACTCGACATTTTTCCATACTAAACCCATTTAAATTTTGCTATTTAATTCGAAGAAAATCAAGCTCTTGTCGACCATAACCAGATTCTCCAATTTTATTTTTATTCTGAATTAAATGATCAGGTTTAAATAAAACTATAAAATATTGTTGTACTTCAGAAGGTTTGAATCTTTTATCTATTTCAATTAATAATCGATGAACATGTGTAAAACATTCATTTTTAAGTTGTGATCGTTCACCAACAACAATTTTAAATACACCATAAGATTGATTTTTGGCAGTCGAATTTGTGTAATCATTTAATGAAGGACCAAGTGTAGGTTCTGGTTCACCACTTTGGGACAACCAATTATTTAATATTTTTTTCTTTTCATTTAATATGTTCATCATGGTGAAATAAGGCAGATCATCATCTTGCAAAATCTTTGTTAATTCTCCTGCAAAAAAAATAAAACAATCATGATAAATAATAAGATTATTTCACCTAAAACACATTCGTGTAAATCATAATGACAATGGAGCATAAAAAGGAATTGATCATCAAGTATAGAATTTAATAATTCTTCTGCTGCTACACGATCATCAACAGTTAAATTTTTATTAAATTTAGTTGATTCCAAAGTTGCAAATAATGCTTGATTTGCTACAATAAAATAAGAAGAACGATAATATTATGATAAAACAATCTTTAAAAGAATTTACTTGGTATAATATTCAACATAATAGGTTTTATCGAATCTCTAATAGCTGTCCATCGAATGTGAAATATTCGTTTGAATTTTAGTACAGGAATGTCGAGTAGATTTTGCCAGCACTTTAATTTAAAAGTTCGACTAGCACTTGAACCGAAATATAAATAAACCTTTCCAATTGTATTTTCCAATTTGGATATTAAAATCTCGTTTTTTTGCTTTCCTACTGCTATTTTCTATAGAATAACCTTCAAATAATTAATAGAGTCAGATAAATTATACTTTCTTTAAAAAAACCAGCTTGACTTCATACTAATGCAAAAGAATGTGCTACACAGGTATTTAATTCTACGAATTCAAGACCGAAATCACGTTCAATTTGACCACGACACCATTATTAACACCTACAATAATTAAATTTTATTATTTCAAGAATTAATGAGTACCTGTAAAAGTTGCGGCATTATCTGTAGCAAACCAACAAGTCTTTTCAGGATTCAAGCCATCTTTTCGCCAAAATGATTTAATAGATTCCACAATACTATGTGCTGTACCATCACCATCCAACTCCAAAATCCCATAAAACTTGGTCTTGGCTTCATTACTTTCAAAAAGTCTAATATAAATAATTAAACTTTTTTGAACAGTACGTGAGTTACTTTCATCAAGCATCCAACCTAAAGAGTCAAAAAAATGAATATATGGAAATTTAAAGCTTCTTTTTACCTATAGATGGACTTTTGTTGATTTTTTCTACCAGTTCTTCATGTAAATAAGCAGAAACATGTCGTAAAAATTCTATAGCTGCATTATCATTTCGATAAGAAATTACATCTAATTCTGCTGGTAATAATTTAACACCAAGAGCTTCCATTAATACACATAATTTTTCGAAAGAATTAATTGATTGATCTTGTTGACATAGATATATTGCAGATAAGATCAAGTTTTGAATTGAAACTTCATGTTTACTTTCTTTATTTTGTGTCACCAACCAATTCGGTTGAGAATTGGATGATGTTTTTAACTCAAGTTCTTGAGCTTCTTGATGAGTACTACTAGCAGCATGCTGCTTAATTTTTGAAATCTTTAATATTCTATAACCATCTGTACACCATGAATTAATTTTTCCATTTGATGCTAATGTTCGTTGGTATTTTTCACAAAGTTTACAATAAAGACGGTCATCTCCATTTATATCTTTTTTATTGTATAACCAACATATTTTTTTTTCATGCATAATATTTTTTATATCATAAATGTATGTTTCATAAAAACATACTGATTCTTTTTCCCATGATGACAGATAGCGACGTTTGTCCTTTTCTAATGGTTTATCTTCAGCTGTTGTTTGTTTTGCTGTTTGAATTTGTTTTTCTGATTAAACATTATGATCATGATTAATAATTATATCTGACTGTATATTTACTCTACCTTCACCACCACATTTGCTAATAATGTCTGTTGAAATTTCATCAACAATAATTATTTCATTTTCTTTAGATGAAAATTTATTATTATTATCTAATAAATCAACTGAATCATTTAAATTTTGTTCCTCTTGAATGTTTTCAAGATCAGTAAGTGGTAATCTGGCATTAAAAAATGCTTCAAGTTTTGATTGTTCCATTATAAAATAATTCGAAATATAAAATAAACGACACAAAACGAAATAATCACGATGATGCACTCACTCAACCTTTAACAAAATGTTGAGCAAATGAACAAAATGGTCAACCACATGATAAATAAGAAATAAGTACAACAAGACAATAAATTAAATAATTAGTTCAACACAAAAAAGCAAAATTATAGTTCTAAATGTATAAAAGAAATTCAAAATAATAAAAAAAAAGAATACTAATAGATTCACTTAACTTTTAAGATAATGATGAGAAGACCAACAAAGTAGATGATCTAAACAATAAATAAGAAATAAATATAATAAGAAGAAAATTAATTAAAGAATTTGTTCAAAACAAATAAACGAAATTATAGTTCTAAATGTATAATAGAAGTTGAAAGCAATAACAAAAAAGAATACTAATATATTCACTTCATCTCTAATAAAATAATGGGAAGATCAATAAAGTTGGTGACCCAACCGATAAAAAAGAAATAAATGTAGAAAGAAGAAAATGAATTAAATAACTCTCTCAGTAAAGAATAATATTCTAACTATGGAAAAGTCACGACCATCTTTATAATTAGTTGATCACAATAAATCTAAAATGAAAAAGAACTATATTAGCTCCACCTACAAAGAAAAATAAACGAAAAGAAGGAATAAAGTGATTTATAAACAATGGCATGATAAAATAAACGAAGTGCTCTTTTACTTAACAAAGTACCGTTCTGGTACCTTGTTTTTTTTAGTAAAGTGCCAAACGAAGTACTTTTTCAAATTTTCACGTACCATTGGCACTTTGTTTATGTAGCCGGCACCTGCTATTAAAAACACTGTTCGGCACGTCGATTTTGGCTTCCATTAGGCATCAAAACTTCAAATCGATCCCTCGGATTACCATTTTCCGATGGACCAAAATTTGATCGAAAAAAGAAGTTTTGGTCGATAGATGTCTCAATTTTGATTTGTCCAAACTCATCGAATATAAATTTCGAGTCGTCGAAATCTATCGAATATAGACAGAGAAGTAGATTTGAATATGGATACTTACGATTCACTTTCGTCCAACAGTTGATCTAAAAATGAACTATTACTCTCATATGAAAACAACCTCTTTAATTCATGAGAGCATAGTATTTTTTATTCTTTTTCATTCTTTTTAAATTTTGATTTTATTTTTTGAAAACTGAAAATAACATTTTTGTATCATGAAAATTTTTTTATATCTTTATAAGTAACAAAAGGACTATGACGTACGATATTTGATAATCAACCAAATTGTACGGAAAATCATAAGGTCAATATTTAGTAATATTTTTTAAATTCATACTGTGAGAATTCATTATCACTGTTTTTGTCGAAAACAGACGAATTTTAGTTTTAATTTCAATCGGTGGACAATAAATTTTGATTAGAAAATTCTGAACTTAAAGGAATTATGAAGCAAACTTGAATAACTCGACTAAAATTATTGAATAAAAATAAAGAATATTTTAAAGTTGGATTTTGAAGAAGTTTCACATGATCACCATTATAGATTCATCTGTCAAAACTGTTATTATAATCGATTTGACTCTTTTGAAGTGCTCAAAATCATCCTTTCGATATGTTTATTTCGCTCGGATGATTGAAATATGTTATGGTAGTCCATAGTATTATGTCGATAGGCGATTTTTTTGGAGTACTCGAAAATTCGATGACTACTGAGGTGTCGAAATATGAATGATGAGTCGTCGATAGGACACAGAGCTCGAGTGTTCGAAATTCGATGGGCGTTCAGTAAATCGAAATTGAAACGGAACGGACAAAACATATATAGAGGATGGTCAACTTGACTGACAGCTCGATTTGCTTTCTTTCTATTGTCGGATAAAAACTTAACGATACTTAGGTCAAATTCTCATTCTCTTTGCTAAACTACTAAATTTAAAATATCATTAGCTAATATTTCAAATCTAGTAGTTTAAAAATCCTAAGGATGATAATTTGGCCTAGGTAAGATTAGGTTTTTATCCGACAATAGAAAGAAAGCAAATCAGGCTACTACTCAAGTTGACCACCTTCACATGTATCAAATTTTCGACCACTCCACATACCCATCGTATGCTTTTATTTGCCTGCTTGAAAATATACTAAGAACATCACTAACGAGAGAAGACTCCAAAATAAAATTTTGTTTTGATTTTTCTATAACTTTCTGATTATCGACTTGATGGTATGAGACAATGTTTGTAGTTTTCAGAGAAGTTAATGCATGACGTTTATTGAAATTTTCTAGCCAATCATGAGAAGCATGAAAATCATCGAGCTGCCCACGTCGAGGCAAACGGTTAGAGAATGCGTTCGGAACTAGAGAACGTATACAAAACATGGTCGCAATGCGTTTCAAACATGTTTGATAGCGTTCGTCCATTCAGAATGCGTTTTGTAACGTTCGTATCATCTTTATAGAGGTCACTGTAAGATAAAATTTAAAAATGGCAGCTATATGAAAAAAATATCATACAGATATACATTTTGAATATTAATAATATAAAAAACAAATTAGTAAAACTTTTTTTATTAAGTATTAATTTTTTTTAAATATTTATTTATGACTTTAGATATATTTATTTTTCGTTTCTGATATTGCAGTCTTGAAAATAAATGTTTTGGTTTAAATGAATAAGCCTAATAGTATTTCTTCGTCTCGCACTAATCTTTTCACCAAATATCGTATGTTAATTTGTTATTTCGTCTAATAATATATTAAAATACTTTTTATGATTAGATCGTGAATTAACAAAAAGACGAAATGCCAAATATACACAAAAACTTTCAAAAAAATACACTTTTACAATTCCTAGAACCTCATCTTTAAATTCATGTAAGTATTTAGCATTTTGAGATATAAATATTGGTTTTGATATTTCTTTTTTTAATAGCAAATATTAATAATATTGTTATTCAAGATAATAATGGATGTAATGATCAAGTTGATGATGAAGAAAAAAATGAAAATGATTTTATAATGTCAACTGATACATTCGAACAATCTGTTTATCAATATGATAATGAAAAAGATCGAGAAGATGATTGTGTTACTACGTCTTCAAAAGATGAAATTGAACAAGATAGTAAATTTTTTAAAGAACTTTTGGAATATTAATTTTTAGCGATTTTCAATGTTTTTTTTTTACAGATGATAATGCTGCTGATGATGATCAATTAATTAACAATATAAATCCTTTTTTATCTGAAAAACATTCGTATCGAGTTGATTTTAATCTTAATGATATTTCAAATAATTATGAAAATATTCAACAGCAGCATCTTTTTTCAGAATTAATTAATTTTATTCATGCAGCAAAATTAAATAAAACAATGACAGCCTCATTATTATCCTTGTTACAATCTTCTTGCTCATTGACGACTGATTCGATACCAAGAACAATAGATAGTCTCTGGCAACAACTAGGTGTTAATTTTGACTTTAAGATGTATTACTATTGTTCAACATGTTTTAATGAATTAATACAATATAATGATACTTGTTCGACTTGCAATATACAAGAACAAAAAAACTCCGAATTATGTATTTTTTCTCTCAGTAACGAATTAAGGAGAGTTGTACAAGCAAATTTTAATTTAATTCAATGGTACAGTTCATCTCAACATCAAATAGTTGCGGATATTATCAACGGTAAATTATATTTGTTTTATTTTTAGAAACAGTATAAACTAGGGCTCTTGTTTCTAGGTGAATACTACAAAAAAAATAATACTGGTGGACCACGATTAACTCTAATGTTAACAACCGATGGTAAACCAATAATAAAGTCGAAAACAACGAGAACTAGTGTATGGCCAGTAAGTAATTATGATGTTAATTCAATAAAGAATTTTTATATTTCACAGATAATTGGCTTCTTGGTTGAAATACCACCGCCTATACGAGAATATGAGAACAATATAGTTTTATTAGGTTTATTTCATTCACCTATAAGTCCACCATGCTCGTTATTATTAGACAAAATTGTGTATAATATCAATTTATTAATTTCAACTGGTATAAATATTTATCTAAATAACGGTAGCTCATTTTTTTTTAATATTTTTCATTAGTATTCTATATTTTTCAATTTTTATTTAGATATGATTCATTTTTCTGTAAGTATTCAACTATTTTCTGGTGATCTTCCTGCACGTTCAAAAGTGAATCAGATCGTCAATCATAATGGTTTTTATGCATGCACTAAATGTCTATTTAAAGGAGCACGTTGTCGATCACCTTGTGGTAATCATACGCTTTATGCATGGACACATTTTACTGAAGCGCCACCACGACAACGAACTCAAGAACATATAAGTTTTTGTGCTGAACAAATTAATGCTGATAATAAAAAATTGTATGGAATTACTGGTGTATCACCACTTTCTTCAGTATTATCTATTCCTGATCAATCTACCTTTGACTATTTCCACCTCGTCTTGGAAATTCACTTTCGGTGAGTGCTAAATTAAAAGATTATTTCTTTTTAAAATTATCAGAGATTTTATTCTTTTTCGAAATTCTATCTTTATTTAAAATAAAAAATGCATCTAAGCTAGATACGATCCAGCTCAAAGAAAGATAGATACAGTTATATATTAGATCTAGAGTTAAACTAAAAGAAGAATAAGCATAACAAAAGAAGATGACATGCAATAATATCGAAGAAAGAAAAGAAAAGATATATCATTCTCAACAAAAGAGGATGATATCACATCCAGGGAAATAGGAGAGGAAAGACAGAAGTATAAATATGTGAAGGCAATGTGTAGACATACATCATTTCGCATCTATGTTATTTAGATATTTATTATCAGAATGGCACAACATTATCAAACAAAATACGCAAGCAATGATTTACATTGACGAATACATTAATAAAATTAAATATCCACATTCTTTCAACCGTCGACCACGGAACTTCTCTAATTTTTCTAAATGGAAAGCCTCTGAATTAAGATGCTTCTTTTTGTATACAGTAATTCCTGCATTAGTTAAATTACGTTTAGATGTTCTCAATTGTTTTCCACAAGTTCATTTATCACACTTTCTATTATTATATATTTATGTACGAATTTTACGATATTTTACTGATCGTAATGATATTGCTAAGATGCCAAAATTTATACATCTCTATCTTAAACATTTTTCATCACTTTATGATCCATGTAAGGAATTTTTCTCAGTCCACGCGCTGGTTCACCTATGGCAACAAGTGCAACAACACGGAGGACTTGCATTCAATAGGTGAATATTCTACTTCTAAAACACATACTCTGTTTTATTACAATAATTATTCATTTCTTTTAGTTTATTTGCCTCCGAAAGTTGCCTGCAATTATTTGATAAAATTTCGCATGGTTCAGTTATTCTTGGACAACAAATGTCTTTTTGGTGGTGCGTTTTTCAACAAATACATTCGAAACATAAATATTTTTCATCTCAATTATTTACTAATCAAGATATTATTCAAGATAACTATGTGAATTCAGCGATATTAGAGAATTTTCGTCAAGAATTTAATTTAATTTTTAATCAAACATTTAAAGAATTTCCTGCTGCATCATTAAAATGTTACTCCAGGTATAGATCTGGTTTATTAACATACCATTCTATTTGTTATAGTCGTCGTCAAAATTGCAACAGTTACTCTGTTTGTGTCAAAGATGAAACAAATACAAAATCAGTTTTGTATTATGGAAATATTTTATTTTATTTTTATGTCAATAATGTAGCATATTGTTTTATGAAAAGGTACTTAAATTCGAAAAATAAATTTACAAATTTATTAAAACCTATTGAAGAAATTCCTCATTGGGAGATATACATTAATAAGTTTTATCCAATTGTTCGACATTCGTCATCTGAACTTGTAATTTTACCCTGTACATCTATTTTATGTAAATGTATTTTGTTCCAACTTGATAATGATTTTACTATCTGTACACAAATTGAACTTGAAACAGAACATGATTAAACAGGTGAAAGATTTATCTTGAATAATTCTATCTATTCTTCTTATAGATCATTTATTTCTAAAAACTTATTGAAGAAATATACGTACGTAGATACATTATTTTACTTTTATTATTTCTATGTAATGCTTTGCTTTAGATTTCGATAATGTCACATCGTAATATTTCTAATGGTTCCATGACACCTGGTCGAGTACGAAAGCTACCATCTGGTATGTCAAATACTCAACCTGCATTTTTATATGATGATGATAATTCTGATACAAATGAAAATGAATTTGATGAAAGTTAGTAGCTTTCCTAAATATCTTTATAAATTATACGAATTTGATGATAGATTTTCCAGTCATTCATGATGTATCTTTTCACACACAACAACGTCGATCAACTATCTCAAATTCAAATCATAAGGAAAATACAAGTAAAGCTATACTTATATCCTACTAAAATTTTTTATTATTTAGATATTTATCGTACACCGCAAGTAAAACGTAAATGTGTTCAAAATCAAGCATCACATTTTTCTAATTCATTTAAAGAAGAATTGAACATGATGAACAATGTACTTAAAGAACTTGATCGAAAACTTGATATACTTAACATGAAAGAAGATAATGTTAATAAAAAAATTGAACATTTGGAAAAACGTGTTAGTGGTTTTATTCATCGTGGTACAAAGGTAATTTTATTTACTTTTAATCAAAACTTTTTCAATATTTTGCCAACGAGAAAAGTTGTTGACCAAATATTCTTTAATATGATTGATGATCAGTACGGTAAAATATATGTAAATATATTAAAGTTAAATTACGAAATATCTGATAAAAAACTAAGATTGAATTAAAAAGCATTGAGTTGAGTAATTGTTAGGCTGAGGCATAATTTTTCTTGAAATTTTTATTTATTATTTTACTCTTCTCTTTTTTTAGTTTTTATTACGATGTTTCGAAGGACATGTCCTTCTTTGTCAGATGTTGTAAAAATAAACTTATAAATAGGAACATACTTATATGTATATCGGTACATATAAGTGGAGCTTTCTTTTTTTATTTCTCTTTTAATTTTTCAATAGTACAATGAACGACGAAGAAGAAAATAGATGATATAATTTCTTTTCTGGTCCAGTGTTACCGTCTTGCTGTTGTCCGTTTCACTATTGAAAAGTTAAAAGAGAAAAATAAAAAAACGAGCTCAACTTCTGTATTTATATACATACGTGTGTTCTTATGTATAGATTTATTTGTATAACACCTGACAAAGAAGGACGTGTTTTTCGAAACGTCGTAATAAAAATGAAAAAAACGGAAAGAGTAAAATAATAAATAACATTTTAAGAAAAAAGGCGTTAAGTTATTTAGTTTCTTATAATTCCATAAATATATATGTGCGTTCATTAATATATAAGACTTAACGATGTTGCTTTAAATTAACATTATGTAACAGTTTAGTGATATAGAATATTTTCTCTTATTTAGTATACGGCACCAAGTGAACCACCTGCTGTACTGCCTATTGTTGTGAGTTTTTTCTTATATTTTTTTCTTTATTTATGTTTTTTTTTAGGAATATAATAATCAAAATTTATTATCAGGTGTAATAGGACCAACTCCAGCTGTTCTTATGAAAAATCTCATCAACCAATTATTCACCATACAAGAAATAATGGAACGTCAACATGAAATTGATAATGAACGAACTCGAAAGATTCAAGGTAATGAAGGTGTATTATTACAACATTTTTATCACCAAATTGGATTAATTATTTTAGAAGCTGTTAGAGTATATTTTTTTGAAGGTGATGAACAAAGAACCAAACAATTTTGGGACTATGAAGGAAACGTGATTCGACAAAACCAACGGCGAGGACACATATATCGCTATAAAAGTATGTATATTTTTGATAATTTTGTTGTTTTTATGTAATTCTAATATTTGGTTTAGTCTGTCAAAATAAATAAAAAACACGTGCAAGAAACACAATTGATCATGATGATAATAAAGAATTAATATTGGCTATAGGTAATATTTAGTAAAGTTTTGTTGAAATATGTTAAAACAATATTTTTCTTTTTTTTGTTCATGTGTGAAACTATATTATGTCGTAACCCGCTTATTTTTTACTATTTCTTGAACCTGTTTCTTTTGTTGTTTGCCATATCGATTTTTAATTTCGAACTGTGATACGTATATTAGTTGAAAAAATTCTCAAAGATCTTTTTCTTTATCACGTATAGAGCT
This sequence comes from Macrotrachela quadricornifera, assembly GCA_022393335.1. Classification (NCBI taxonomy): domain Eukaryota; kingdom Metazoa; phylum Rotifera; class Eurotatoria; order Philodinida; family Philodinidae; genus Macrotrachela; species Macrotrachela quadricornifera. Next base: position 22,826 of record JAJEKB010019401.1, read on the forward strand.
GTAACTCTATTTTCACTTTTTTCTCTTGTATTTCTCTATTGATACTTTCTGTTATATTTGTTACCTGAACTTCTTATGTTTATCTTCAGGTTACTTGTTTGACCCTCTTAATATTTTAATTTTTGTGAAAATAAACAAAAATATTAAAAATCAATAAATATCTTTGCATACAACTAGAAAAACTATTGATCGAGCCTATGAACCAATCAGAATGAGCCTTTGTCATAACGTTCTTCATGGTCAAGAATGCGTTCGTAACGGTAATGCACGCGTTCAGAATGCGTTCGTACGTTCCGAACATCTCATTCCGAACACGTTCGCAATGTATGTTCGAAACGCGTGTCGTGACCGTTTGCCTCGACGTGGGTGTATTTTTCTCGCTATTTTAAAACCCTATCGTTCGATATCCAAATCATGAACAACGATATTCTTTTGTCTTGCATCAACTAACTTTTTGTAAATTATACTATCCAGATTTTGAACCCTCTGTTGCTTTGCTCCATGATGTTCCAAATATTTTCGAAAGCGTGAAATATAACATCTGGTTGGAACTGTTCGAAATCTATGATGAATGACTTTCCACAACCTACCATGTTTACTTCCCGAGCCTGCATAATCAATAAAATCGATCACTCGACGCTTAAACTCTTCTGAAAACCTCCTTAAATTATATTTTTCTAAAGCTAGTTCTTTGTCCTTCCAATTTTCATCCATTTCTTCACTTTCTTCCCCTCACTCACTTTATCGTCGGTACAACGACCGAAATCTAAAGTTGTTTCTTCAAGGTAATCAACTATTTTTCCACTGGGCATTAATCTAACAGTGTCAGCTAGATGCTCGGTCATTTATCGCTCTTGTAATGTGATCGGAGACTTTTGTGTAATAGACTGCTGCTCTGATAAGTATTGTTCCTCCATTCTCTGTTCTTTGCATTGTATTATGCATCTCATATGCTTTGAAAACTTTTTATAGCTACCATCTGTGCACACGTTTCCTTTTTACCAAATACTTGTGAAATTGGAATGTATCATGATGTATATCATGTCTAACGTATCTACATGCAGTCCTACTCTTTGAATGCCTTTGCCACGTAAAAAAAAAAACAGAAAGAAAAACAGTAGTTGTTCTTCCATAAAATGTGTAAAAACATTAGCGGTTTTTCCTCTTTTTTTTAAGTTTTAGACGCAGAAAACTCCCTCAAAACTTCGCTCAGAGCCCTAAAAAAATTATTTTCTGTAGATCTGACGACGCACTCGTTCATTTGGATAGGTTAAAGCGAAAGCGGGCAAAAAACATTGTGATATTCTGAATCAGCGTCATCGACTATCTATTGTCAGGTGAATTTCAGTTCAAAAGCGAGGGAGCAGTTGGCGGCCTTCCTTCGTAAAATATGAACAAATTTTGTCGACAAGGCGAATGTGACCCCACTTACATATGCTTTGTTATTAGAGTTTTTCGTCCATCCTATCTTTTTTTTATTCAAATCAGCACAATAACAAATGAACACAATGACAATTGATATCAATACAATCTACTTTGATTTTTCTATATTTTACCTCTTCGTATGACATCTTTCTGAACCGAAGGTTTTTTTCTAGACATTTTCACAGATTTTCGAATACGATGCAATGCTTAAGAATCTCTTAACTATTTTTTTTTCATTTTTAAGCAATACATCTAATCGACTAATTATATAACTTCAGTTTTATTATAGGTCTATAGGCGAACTATTTTGAGTTTATTCTATATTTTCGAAGCTCCGGATCATCAAGTAACTTTTTCATTACATCCGTTCTAAGATGTAAAGATACGCTCACAGTTTCGTCATACCAATTGTTCTTGTTCGTATGATTCATATTTCCATTTTCCATGATATGCACACAACCATCCATATTAGGCATAACGGCATCGACAAATCTAGGCATACCCATTCCAAAATCTATGTCATAAGCTTTCAAACGCAACCATGAAGTGACAATTGTATGTCGATGACCAAGAAAACCATTCCATAGCCTATGAGGACTGATTTCAAAAGCTAAATCATGTAGCATTGCACCTATGTTGGATGAGTTAAATTCTGAGAGGATAGACCGTATAGAGAGAGCTAGTTTGTCAATAGATTGCACACCAGTAGTTGAGACTTTGACAAGTACGATCGGTGAGCCAACAAAATTTTCTGTAAGAGGAGGAGAAAGACGAGATCTAACTCCAAGTGTTACGTCGAGATATATTGGTTGTTGATCATATGATAGTTCTCGTGCTCGAATAATTAAGATCCATATATGTGCTAGAAGTGCATCAAGTCGACTGATTTGTACTTCTGAATTCATGGAGGCACTCTTCCACATAGCTGTTACTTCATCAGCAGTAAAGTTCACAAGATAATGAGATACGGGCGCGCTCAAATCCCATTCGGACCAAGGTAATGGATTACCCATTATTATTTTATTGTTATTTATTTCAAGTGGAATATTGGTGGCTTCTGCCATGAATGAGGGACAACCATTTGATGAAGCCCACCAATCATAACGATGTAGTGGAAGGTTGCGAGCAGTTTCAATAATCGTAGGATCTGGATCTGACGCACCAATATTACCTGAAGCGGCTTGATCTAATTGTTTTGGATCGAAAACTACGTTTAATGAAGGCAAATTTTCGCTAGTAATCAACGCATTATTGATAGTTGCCCAGTCATGTGCGAAGCCGACAAGTGTTTGAGCATCAGCCAGTGGATGCGCGAGTTTAATTGAGATAGATAAACCACCACATCCAAAAGTTGTAATCTGGACTAACATTGCTGGCAGACCCTCATAATGGATTAGATCATGTAGGGCAAGCGGTGAAGATGTTGGAACCAATTCCGATAAAGGCACTTCTCCAGCATTCCACCATCCTGAACCTTTTTCACGCTCCAGTGCTGTGGGTACAAAAGATGAGATCATTTCTGGACGATTGGTAATGATTACCTCGACGCCTGGATCCGAACTAATACCATATATAATGCACAAACGCCCAAAACGTTGAGTATGATCTCCATTTGCATCGTAAGAAACGAATTGTAACTGACCAGCCCAATGAGGATATACATTAAGAGTTTTCCGTAAAGCAAGCACGAGTTGTTGTGTTGATACTGTATAATTATCTTTTACTGAATTGTATATCCAAGTGCCACAGGTAGGAGCAAAACGACCTACACTTGAATCGAGTATAGATAATGGAACATAAGACGGATTAGGCGAATCTTTGCGATACGATTCTGGAAATACACGAGTAACGGACATAATGTCTTTCTAATGCACTAAGATGAAAAAGAAAACTATAACATAGTTATAGATTGAATATTATAGTTGTCAACGACAGATTGTTTCTTTTCTTTCATACAATTATTCAATCTTCAAATGAAAAGAGATCGAAAAAATTGAAAAAAAAGCCTACTAGTCGAAAAGAAACTGAAGGATATCTTTCTCCACTCATAGAAAAGAAAAAAAAAATTATGCAACATCATATCTCATTTTTTCTTTTCTCCTTCGATATTGTGATATTATATCATCACTGAAAGTATATAACCCATGCGAAAGAATATGATATCTTCATTTTATCGTTAAAAATTCGAATTGACTGCTTTTTTTAACGACATATATCATTACGCTTTGTTTTTCTTCTCTATTATGGACGTCTTCCATCATGAAAACGAATATCAATCTGTTCATTCGAAAAACATATAAAAAAGAATGTATCTAGATGATAACAGTAAAACAGTTGGAAAACAGTATGCGAAGGCATGTATGTAAAGATACCTGTAACATGCCTCCTCCCACCAACGCAAAAATGTATAACACAAGAGAATGATGACGACAATAAGTTCAAGTGTGTGTAGGAGAAAAAAAGCAGAAGAAAATGTTAATTAACAAAATTTCCATTTCCGGAGAGAAAACTTTAACTGAACAAAAATATTAAATACAATAGCTTTGCAGTAGAAATTAACGTTAAATTATAAAATGGCAAAATCTGGATGAACGCTACAGACAGAGAGGCTATGCGAAAATGTTTTAATTTGACTGAGCAAATCTGGTTAAAAATTATATAATCTACGCCCTAGAATAGTTATTGTAGATGAGTTTTCTTCACGATAATGTTGTCCCTAAATATTGAACATCCTGTGGTAAAACAGTATAAGTTGATGAATTACTCATAGGTAGACTATCCAGAGTTAGAGCAACATTTTTAAAAGTATTTTCAACATCAGTTTTAACAGAATCAGAATTGATAACAGATTGATCTCGTTGCTGAGCACTGAACGTCACTTCATAGCAAAAAGAATGAAAAGAAAATGCTTTGTTTTGAAATCAATGAATAGCTGAGAAGAATTGTTGTCAGAAGATTTTGCTTTCTTAATTGAAGCGCACAAGTATGAATTATAAAAGCATACTTCAACGAAAAAAAATGATGTTGCTGCGACAGAAATGTTTGACGTTTATAAATCTAATCTCATGAAATATTCTAAACAATTGAATCCTTATATTCATATTCTGGAAGTGAAATCGATTTTTAGTTTGTGAACTTATCTAGTATCGGCTGATAAATAATGTTCTGATAATTATTTTGTAATAATTTTTTTCCCTGCTGAACCATTTGTTAGCAGTCTTCACTTGCTTTACATGAAATCTAGAGACACTTTCCATGAGAAATAAGTTTTATACAGATTATCGGGTAAACCTTAATTCGATCACTAACTCATCGGAACTGAATGAAACCGGCTAGTTTCCGACAAATCAGTACTCTCGAATTCTGGTCATCGGAATATGTTGGAAAACATGGAAATGAAATGAGATCCAACCGGATTGAAGCAGATTCAACAGAATCCGATTGCTCACCTTTGACCTGGTAATTACTAAAAATTTTAGTATGAATCAATTTCATTTGATATTCAAGCTAAACATTCTGAACAATTAATTGATACAGAATTAAATAATCATTTAATGGTTCATACTATAATAGCGAAGGTATTCAAGGTATTTGAAAAGAATATGTACTAAAAATTTTTCTAATTAATTTTATCGATTATTGATCCAATTGATTATTTACGCACAATACTCATAAGTAATAATATACAAAACCATATTCCTGTAGAGACAGGAACGTTTCTTGCAGGAATTTAGACTATCAAAATTTTTCTTGAAAATCAACTGTGTTATATTTATTATTCACTATTGATTATCGAATAAAATAATCTAACTATAATCCAAACTATACTAAAAAAGTCTCTAATAAATGATTTAACAAAAACTAATCCCATAGAAAAATTTTTGCGTTTCCAAATACCAGAGAATCACTATGGCCCCATAAGAGGCCAACCGTCCCCAAAGAGTTAAAATTTCCTCCTCCTCTCTTTTCGCTTTCTCTATTTGATTATTATTATATTTTTTGTAATACAGTACCTCGATGAATGTTATAATTTTTAAAAATAAACATGAAATGCGTCGACATAAATATAATTTGCATTATTTTATTTTATTATTATTTTTTGTTGCATTTCTACATCGAACACATTAATAATTTAATAATTTCTAACAAAAAAAAAATTTATTGTTTTGATCTTGATCGTTTGCTGAAGAGCAAAAGTTGAAATTAGCAGAGTGATCTGTTTTCATTTGATTTATTCATCCTCATTGTTCTTAATTTCAATTGCAATTTCTCTCAATTGAATGATTTGATTTAGCTCTTCTTCCATCTGTGTGATCATCTGGGAAATAGCTTCTGCAGTTGGATGATCATTTGTAATTCTGTTTATTAACGAATAAACATCATAGATTGCAAAAACTCCACTGAGTATTGCTGTACCCGTTCTAACAACGGCCATTGCTCCTGTTTTGCCCACATTAAAACCAAAATAACCGAGTGTTTTCATTAATGTTTCAGATTGCAGTGTCATACCCTTCAAAACAGTACTTCCACCACGTAAAAGTATGTTTGAGGTTCCATTTGTCAGTTGTGCACATTTGCTTAGCTTTAATATATTTTCAGCAGATGTTCTGATACGATTACCTTTTAAAACCAAATTTTTTAGTGATAAAGCGTAAGCTTCTGTTTCTTCAACATTTAATTGTTGTAGTTCCGTAGCCACACGTTGAAGCTCATCAAAATGTTCCTGCAAACGACTGGCTACATCATTTCTTTGGCTGCAGATATCTTTGATTTGACTGTTTTCTATTTTTGTGGTTATCATATCAGTTATATCAGTTGTGACGTTTACGACAGCTCCTGCCGCACTCGTCAAAGCGCCATAACCAGTTGCGGCTACAAGTGAAGCACCACCTATGAATACAGTCAATTGGAAAACTTAATCATTTTATGCTTCTTTTATAAATTCTATTACCTGTAACTGGAGCTAAAATAAGTGATCCTGCTAAAACAGCTGCACCGCCTACTGATGCAGCAGTGCCTACTGTCTTAGCAACATTGCATCTTCTATGATGGTCATTAATCCAATCTAATTCTGTTTTTAATTTTTCAATGATCTGATTGGTTATATCTACAAATTCGTCTAACGTAGCTAAAAAACTATCGTTACTCATTTGAATCGTATAAAATCTTACTGGGAAATTGAAGTTTATATCTGGAAATAATGAAAATATATTAAATCGGTTATTTTAAATATAAACTTTATCATGTAATTTCTTAACTGCCATTTTAATTAAACTTTGTAGGCATTTTTCCGTTAGCAATACGCCAGTTACTTATCTCATGCTCCTATTATATACATAAAAAGTGTTTCACAGATCAGATTTTTGCAATGATGTCATATTTATTCTACTCAACATACTATATCTTTGAGAAAAAAAGTGTTGTATTTGAATCACTGTCAAAGGTCAATTACTGTCTAGTAGTTGTTTACTGATATTTTATATGTGGCTCATCGAAATTTAAGTCAAGATTAGTTATGACACTTTAACTTTACTTTAAAAGGTAAAGCAGATATGCTACTAAGTATCTTTGAAAGAGCATCTAATACAGCCTTCGACATATTAAAAGACGAGAGGTCGTATATTATATGCCTTAAAAAAGTCAAAATTTTTGATGATCTCAAGGAAAATTTCTAATTTCAAACCGTTTTTATCTAAGATATCGTTGGTAAATGTGTTTATTTTGCTTAGTTCGCGCTCGTACAACGGAAAAGAGTTGGATAACGTTTTCGCACAAAAAAGAAAACAATTGTTGGTTAGAGGAATGTCCTTGAAACAATACAGACACCATACTCTAAAATTTTGGTGCGATCTATCACTATTGATATTTATATTCTATATGACTATACCGTCAGACAAAGGTTTTTATCTCTATTTGTTTCTATGCTATCATACTTTTCATCAAATTTATGATGAAATAAAAATAAGACAAGAATTTTATTTCAATATGATATGGTGCCCGTATTGCAAAATTCAGTCATCATTTTTTTCTGCTTTCAATCCCAAACCTTATTGATAGTGGCACTTCGAATTGAATCGAATGAGATGCGTATAGGTTGATACTGTAAACTCATCAAGTTTTTCTACGTAAGCAAGAAACCGAAATATCTTATCTCATTCAACTCATCAATTACAAAGTTACACACCACTTTTTTTCTTTCCTTTCCTGTGTTGTGAAAAGTCTATTTTATTGACATAGTGAGAACTACTGACAAATGCAATGAGCATATTTTCAAGACCTCTTGATGATTTTTAGGGAATCTCAAGATATCCTTCCATGGAAATATCATAGTATAAGCATAAAATAGTGATAATATGCGTCTTTCTTTAAGATAATTTATGAAGCTTAAGATGCGAGCGGTGAAATATGATGTCAAGATTATATAATGATTGAAATATCATTATGAACTAAACGTAATCGAAAGTCTTTGGTGTAATTAGAAGGCATTTTCTCGTTTACGTACCGATCAGAGTTTTGAAAAAATGATAAAACTGATAACGGACGCTCGAATACATTTTGTTGAACGGAAAATTGCATTAAAGTTTTTCCGACATTTTTGGCGTTCAATTGACGTATATTGTCAAAGTCAAACATATGCGGATGTATTGAAACTTTTTTTCAGCCAACTTTGCAAAATATTAGTTCAGTCACATCGTAGAATATCAAAACAAAAACATAAACGAACCTTAACGAACACATACTTTTCTATTTTAATCAAAGATAATAAGTCGTGAATTAATATCACAAACCTATGGCATTGCCATGGAAGACTTTCTAAAGACCCTCTGGAAATCCTCAAGAGATCTCGAAAATATGCTCATTGAATTTGTCAGTAGTTTTTACCAATTTGAACAAATTTTCACGTAATTCTAGTAAAAAATAAGCATTTTATTTACAGATAACTTCTGCCTTGCTCCACCATGTCAGTAAAAGCGATTTTTCACAACACAGGAAAGGAAAGAAAAAAAGTGGTCTATGCTTTGTAGTAGATGAGTTGAATGAGATAAGATATTTTGGTTTCTTGCTTACGTAGAAAAACTTGATGAATTTATAATATCGGCCTATACGCATCTCATTCGACTCAATTCGAAGCGCCATCATCAATAGAATTTTGAGCCTGGAGTCAATTTAACAACTTACTTCTACTCAATTTTTGATGCTGAATATGAAAAAATTATTTCCAAAAGCGAAAAAGAGAATTAAGTTCGAAGTTTTTTACGTTTTGAGAAACGATAGGATTTTTCTAAAGTGGTCTTTCATAATCAGCAACTCAAACTCTATTGAACAGTGTAAAAAAAGTAGAAAAACATTTTCACTGAAATTTTACGTTACCGGTACCATATCATATAGAAATAAAATTCTTATGCCTTATTTTTATTTGAGAATGTAAATTACTTAAAGTAATTAAGAAGAGTAAAATTTTTCTGTCGAAGTCATTTAAAATAGTTGCTTATGTTGAGAATTGGCTTGCATAAATGAAACTCGGAAATACATAGAGTCATTTTGGAAAAAATAACGATATTCTATAAAGTCTAACCAAAGTTTCTCGAGGTGAGGGTGAGGGTCATCATTTAGTTGAATTCCTCGTGGAATTCTATAGAATTTCCAGTTTCTGGATCTTGGGTATATGTCCACTATGTACATCGTATCGTATTAGCGACCATACACTAGGCTAGGGATTCATAAAAAAAAACCCTAGCTTTTTATCCTAGTTCCTCTTTTTCGCACCCAAATTTCTTTCTTTTAATCCTTAAAATAACATCTTACCGCGAGACCAAGCTAATTTTCGGAATCAGCACGTCAAACTGTGTAAAATAGTATGTGGTCCATAGATTTTGTGACAAAGTTTTTTTTTCAAAAATTTTTGCAAGGGTACCCCACAAGTGATTTTCACAAAAAAGTTTTTTTCAAAAAGTGTTTCACTTGCTTAAACATGATTTTCTAAATGAAATATAACTGCTTCTGAGCAATAAAAGCCCGTTTCAAAGCACGTAACTTACGTGCCCGCTTGCTTTGCGAAAGTTGCCCACCATGCCCTCAGACCCACCCTCACCATCGCGTTATCTCTCAACTTTTCGACGAGAATATATTTATGAGTTTAAGATCAGTTGAGAGTCCAGCAACTCATCTTCGACAAGCATTATTTACAGTATGTAAAAAAATTATTTGAACACTGACGATTTTTCTCAATGACTCCTTTATCTTTTATAAAAACATATTGAATTATATCTCATTTGATAGTGAGAAAATTTCTCTACGGGTTGGTATGGTTTATAATCAAAAACATTTTGATGAAGTTTTTAAAATTCTTATGAAACCAAAGACACTAAAAAACTTACAGAAAACTTTAGGAGTTTAATCCAGACAAAGTGAAAACTCAACTCAAAATGTATCATTCAATAGAGAGAACAAAACTGAATCAAAATGATACACTTTATTTTTAGAAATCTTCAAAAAAAGAGGTCTTCATTACTAATGATAATTAACTTTTTCTATAGACTTTTCATTAATCTCGATTTTTTTGAAAGACAAACACTTGTAGAGATTTAAATTCTTTACAAAATAATGTATTTGATTACACGATTACTATTTTCCTTAAAGTAGTTAAGACCCTATCTATTAAAGAGTATTAATTAGGAAAGCAAAAAAAATGTTCTTCTTTTCTATCCTGTCGTTATAAACTACATATAACATAGAATCGTTCCATAAATAGCACGATCTTCGTAACATGTATACTTTATGACAGAATAAAAAGAAAAAAAATTTCTTCCTTTACTGACTAATACATTTTAATAGATAGGATGTTAACTACTTTAACGAAAATAGTAATTGTATAATCGAATACGTCATTTTATAGAGAATTTAATTCTCTACAAGTTTTTGTTTTTCAAAAAAAATCTTCGATGCGATTTTTTCATGAAAAATCGAGGTTAATGAAAGGACCGAAGAAAAAGTTAATTATAATTAGTAACTAAGACTTTTTTTGCTGAAGATTTCTAAAAATAAAGTATATCGTTTTGATTCAATTTTGTTTTCTCTATCAAAATGAGGTATGATTCAATAGGCTTTGATAAAAAATAAAGGAGTTACGGAGAAAAATCGTAGATGTCCAAATAATTTTATTTTTACCTGGAAAATCAACTGGTTCCTTGAATATCATTTTTTTTCTTATAAAATGAAGTAGAGATACCGGGCTATTGAATGATGTAAAGAAAGGCAAGAAAACATTCTGTTGTCATTATGAAATTCAATTTATAAGAAAGGTATGATAGAATGTCCAAATAATGTTTTTACATACCGTATTTCTCTAATATACCTATATATGCGTACGTATCTAATGAGAAAAAGCCCATTAATTTAATATTTTTGATTCTAATGAATAATTGGGAATATTTCACCAGTATGTTGCACAATTAATCATGATACAGCGCATTTACGACGACTTTTAGTGGAAGAGATGTATGCACTGATGAAACTACGCCTTTATTTATTTCTGCGTCTCAAAATTCACATTGTTCGTATACAAAACACACGCTTACATACTTGTCTATAAAAGAGAAGGAAAGAAAACAACAAGTTGAAATACATCACAATGTACGACGTAAGATAAACATGTGGTTATACCGCATGTAAGCGAGAATGTTCGTTAGAATTACGTCATACATATGTGTGTGTTGTAATGCTCTCGCTTACACGTGCTCTACGCGTGGTATTTCTTCTACGTCGTACATTGTGATGTACTCTGCCACTTTTTCTTCTTTCCTTCTCTTTTATAGACAAGTATGTAAGCGTGTGTTTTATATGTAGATGATGTGATTATTGAAAGAAAGAAATTTAAGAAAAGCGTAGTTTTATCAGCACATATATGTTTCTTCGACCAAAATCATTACAATATTCTTTAAATGTTGTTTTCTTCTGACACTTTTTATGAATGAAATAAAGAAAGAATAGTAATAGAGAAAAAACGAGAGAGACGAAAGGTAATTGTTGATATAGTCTCTTCACTTCCCATATATGTGGGTTCTATTTCGTCTAAGTGTTAGATAAGCACACGACAACTTGAAAATATATTGTTTGTGTCTGGTGCAAGACTTTCTTGTTATCTGTTATCATATTTCCATTTCGTTTTATTTTATATCGCCATGTAATGATGTACACTTTGCGCTTAATATATATTACAGAAAAGTCTGTATATTTGGAGAGTTGATAATATAGTCGAAATCCTGTATTCATATTTTTATTTACATGAGTTTTGAAAACAAAAATTTTGATCAATGCATATTTTAACATGAATCTTATGTGATCTATTCTATATCTATTTCGTTTGGTATACCATTGCTCATGTAGTGAACCTAAAAACAACAAAAATTCTCAGGATCATACTGACAGCTTTACACGTTTCTCTTCATTTATACTTCTAGCATATGTATAAGCAGTTGAGGAAAACGATTGTGATAAAAAATTTCGCGTAACAGAGTTGTGTTCAGTTTAACGGAGCCAATCTGCATAGGTTAGGTTTTTCACTAATTCTGAAAAATTTCTTTTATTGGGAACAAATAGAGCGCCTTCCGCTCTATCTTTCTATGCTATTCTATTACTATTCAATTGATTTTATAAAATTAAAAATTCGATAAAAACTGTTTTCGTTGCAAATCAGCTGGTAGCATTGAGATCATAATGGATAAGACACTAAAAACAATGTGGCACTTTTTTATTTCATTTTATTATCCCTTGATACGTTGTATTAAAGAAACAAAATATACCAGAAGATGCAGTGTGAAAAGCTCTACTAGTTATAAAGGACTGCTTATTTTATAGCTGCACTTTTTTATTTTCAAAAAGGACAATTCTCTGAATGATGAATTTTGATGTTGTGAAAGCGAGATCATTTTTTAGTAATAGAGGAATTCGGTTTTTTTATCTCATTTTCTTATGATTGCTTTTTGTAAATTGTAGAGCGTTACACGCTGCTTCTTATAGTGTACTTTGTTTTTTAAATAAAATATATGAAATAATAAAAAAACTAAGATACGGAAAAGCGAATGCATCTTTCACTAAAAAACAATCTCGTTTTTACAACGTTGAAATTTCGTTGTTGAGAGTTTTGTTCATTCTGAAATTAAAAAATGCAACTATAGAATAAGGCATGCGTTATAAAGAGGGCTGGTCACGGACCTGTATTTTGGAACGTTTACCATAGTTCCGGAACTATTGAAACTTTTCAGCTAATCTATTCTGAAGACACATTACAAATACAAACTTTCTTTTTTTGTATATATTTATTCAAAAAATCAATCTTACAACAACTGATTAAGCTTCTAGTAAAATTGCGTCATTCGCTTTATACGAAAAAAGTTTTCTAACGGAACTATTTTATCGAAAGAAACTATCTTAAATTGTATAATAAATATTGTAAGTACCTATAATAGATAAAAATGTCCTAGTGGATCTATCTTATCGAAAGGAACTATTTAAAATTTTATAATAAATATTGAAAGCGTTTATAATAAATGAAGTTTCCTAATGGAACTGTCTTATCGAAAGAAATTATGTTAAATATCATAATAACTATTGTAAGTACACACAATAAATGAAAATTTTTCTAGCAGAACTATCATACCAAAAGAAACTATCTTATATTCACAGTAAGTATTACATACCAAAACTCTCACCGCTCGTTGAGAAAATTTTTTTTCATAATGTGATCAATATGCAATATGTTCACATCGTTTTTAGAATAGAAATGATGTATTTGAGCCACAAAATTTACAATGGACACGAATTCTTTCTCTTTGTTACTGTCTAGGATTTACATCGAATTCATTCTTGCTTATACTATGTAGATGATGTATGCATTTGTAAAACGAATGGATAATTTTTTTTCGTTTGGCTATATGATAGGTTAACTAAACACAAGGCAGACGAAAAGAAACAAAGTAAAATAATTGTGAAAAAAGTGCACCGGATAACATGATCGCTCTATGTTTTTTTTTGTCACTATCGTTATTGATATTGTTAGATTATCATAATACTTCTTATACTGCATAGAAAAATATTATCAATAATTTTGTTTAATTATCATTATAAGCATCTTCCTTGTATAACTATTACTGCTGAAAGATTTTATGATAACCTGAAACAAACTGTACAACTCAGTGATATTCTACTACCTACAGAGTACTTTTCTATAGGTTTAGCTGATTATTGTAATGAATTGGCATTAGCTACAGAAATTCATATGATATCAGTACCAATTGTTCTCTTGTATGTAACAACAACGACAACATTTCAGCAGTCATCTATTTGGCGATTTTCAAAAGAGTTAGTTCCGTTAAATTTTTTTATAGTTTGATTTTTGCTCGTCACGGTATGTAAATATTATATTTGAATTGTTAGATTTGTTTTTTCTGAAAAAGAAAATTTTCTCAATTAAACATAATGTTAAATTGTTGTATATATAGCATTCAAATTTCGATCTTCACTACAAATAATAGTTTTAAAAATGATTATTTAACAATGACACTACCACTTACTATTAATTTTATTTAAATGTTAACATATCTATTAATGAGTGAGATACGTTGTGATAAAACATGATCTCAAATGTCAACCTTCAAAAACCAAGTTCTTTCCATCATAAATATTGTTTTATCTACTACAACAACGGTTTCATATATTATAAAGAGAGTTCCACATATCATTAAGTTAGTTTTGTATATTACAGAAATAGTTCCATCTACACATTATTTTAGTTTAGTAGTCGAGCAAACAAAACTATTTCAATAGATTGAAACAACTCATTCACTGAAGTTATATAAAACATGACGATACCAGCATACTGAGGAAAGAAAACAAGAAAATAACAAATATATTTTTATAAAATAAATAGTTCTACATGTGATCTTTGCTAATCAAATGAAATAATTTATCAAATAGATAAATTATGATATCTTTGATAGTTCGAAAAGTTCCGTTAGGCATTCGTAAATGCAACTTACAGAAGAACTAAAGAAAATAACAAATATATTCATATTAAACAATTAATTCCACAAAGAACTTTATTCCAGCGAAACAATCCATTTATACGAAACATTCTGTATAGTTAGAAAATAATCATAAACTAGATGACATATTCACTCTAATCAAATAGTTTCAGCAGTGAACCTATGTTAATAAACAAGGACAATTCACCAAATGGATATATTATAATCATTCTGATAGTTCGAAAAGTTCCACTTGTAGAAGGTCGAAAAAAAATAATAAGCACATTACTATTAAACGAATAGTTTCATCAGCGAATCTTTTCTATTCAACGGAAACAATCGACAAAATAGTTTCAATCCTTTCAAAAAATGTCGTATAATGGAGAAAAAAGCAGAATACAAATATACATTTGTAAGAGCAATAATTCCGCAGGCCGATATTTTCTATTCCAGCCGAACACTATTTGTAATCCAGTAGAAAAAACAGTAATCGAAAAGATATCTTTTTGTTTTAAATAGTTTCACAAATGGGTCTTTTCTTCTTAATTGGATCTTTTATAAAAGAAAAGAAGAAGAATAGTTTCAATAGTTCAGGAATTGTGGTAAAGGTTCCAAAAGAAAAGTTCGTGTCCACTACTGCTGCTAACACCATGACAAGTCTCTCATCAAGACTACAACAATTCATAGATGCATTCGAAAATTGGTGCAAGTCATGAAAATTAATACTGTAACCGACAAAAAACCGAGCTGATTTATTTCAGCATACACCCAAAGAAGAAATAAAACAGTCCTGCGACAGTGAAAGTCGAAAATACCATCATTAAGTCACAGGACTCAACACACTATTTGGATGTAATTATCGATAAACAATTAAATTGGCGAAGTCATCAAGACTGCATCTAGTATTGATCTTCTTCGATATTTATCGAGAACAGCATCAGAACCTAATCCAAAGACGATGTGAAATATATTCAAATCAGTTGCACACTCAATCATCGTTTATGGCTCTTCTGTACTTCTAACCGATAGTGAAATAGTATGGAAACGAATGTAGATCATGCAAAACAAAGCACTTCGAGTTACACTCGGACTACCTATTTACACATCGGTCAAGTGCATTCATCGAATTAGCAACATCCCTAAAATCAAGGATTATGCTACTACACTACTTAAGAATGCAATTTAAACTGCATCAATCAACAATGATAATATCTTGAAGACTCTTCTTCAAGATATATTCAACAAAATTAAATAAATCATCTCCTTATGCATCTAATATCAGCATCGAGATACTAGATTATTGATGAATGAATTATTTCAACGCAAAAAATTGTATGTCGGATTAACACATTACGAGTTTGTTTCATATATAAACAAGTTTGTATTAATCTATCTACTGATTAATTCCAATACATTAATATTATTCAACTTCTCTGCTTCATCTTCATCTTAAATCTGAAGTAAAGTAGATCTATCGATTTATTTAATAATCACCATTTGTTAATGTCCTTCATCTACTTTACTTCATCCTCATATTATATATGAACTGAAGTAAACTTATTGCCTTATTCTCTCAACATCAGCAATATTATTTCCTTTCCTTTACTCCATTTTCATGTTTAATATGGAACGGAGTCAATCTAACTGCTTATTCGTTGTTTTTATATCATGATTTTCTTTTGTTTTGTTCTTCATTTTCGTCCTTCGTACAACTACTAAGCTCAATCTTTTCTACACTAAAATATTTCCATATCCTATGATACTGATATCATCTCGGAAACGGATTCTTCTCTAAAATATTGTTGTATATCTGAATAGGTATTCAAGAATACCTTTTCGGTTTGCGGATTATTTCATCAGAAACCAAAACGGTTTCTGAGCTTCTAAAAATTTTAAAAAGGTATTCCAAGCTACCATTTTGGTTTCCGAAATCCTTTTATCGGAAACCTGCACGCATTTCGACCAACCGAAATTCTAAAACGCAGATTTGAACAACCAAACTAGTCTCCGAAATTTGCTGATATCCTTGATCATGTTTTCAGTTTTGAAAGCCGACAACTGATTTTCGCAACAAACCAAACAAATGAACACAAAGCCATCTAATTAAAATCGTTCACTGTGTTAATTGGACTCATCATCCTCGCTTATAACTATCTCATATACTAAACTTACAGTTTTAAAAAGATGATATGTCTAATTAACAAATATAGAAATCAATATTATTGGTTTGATCTATCTCAAATGATGAACTTAAACCTTGAGATAGAAGCAATTTCTATATATTCGATACAGAAATCGATAATATTGTTTTAGCGTATCTCAGATGATAGACTTAGAGTTTGATATAGATGAAACTTCTATACATTCAATATCGAAATCGATATTTTTTATTTCGGCTTAGGTGTTAGATTGATAGTTTGAGGTAGAAGGAATTTGTATATATTTAATAGAGAATTTAATTGGTTGTTTGACCAACCAAGAAGAGAGACTTTGAGATCTAGATAGATTAATGTTTTTATGTGTGCAATACTGGAAATCATTGATTATTTTGAATACCCGAGATTATAGGACTTAAGATCGAGGTAAACAAATATTTGTATATATTCTATATAGAAAATTGTTTGTTATTTTGACTATCTGAGAAAATGGAGAACAGGATGAGGATATATAACTATGTGTATATGTTAAAATTTGATTAACATATCGAAAAAAACAGATCAGTGCAATAAGGTGGATAAATCGAAAGCAATTGTACCGTATGATTTTGTGTGATGGAGCGAGATCATACTGGTATGTGGTGTAGGTGATCGACAGTGATCTTGTTAATCTCGGAAACTTTTAATGGATTTACGGAATTAAGTGTGCATTGATTATTTCAGTTGAGTTAATAATTGGTTTCCAAATGCTGAAAAACCTGTTCTCAGAAACTCTTGGAAAGTTTCAGATAGTGACAAACTCGGAAACCTTTTAAGAGTCTCACTGGGTACGTTTTTTTAGAGTGGAGGCTTGACTTCTCAGTCATCATAGTTCTGCCTTTTTCGTTAGTTATGATAGCAATGGTTGGAAGTACGACCTTTTCTGTTGGAGACAATGCAACGGTTGATTGTATCACTGTGCAGATAAATCTACGTTGAGTGGTTTTCAGAGTCAGAATGACGAATAAGATTCGAAGGGTAATTGATATGGAAAATAACTTTTAATTGTCTTTTATCTCAGATGTCATCGATGAAGCTTCGCAAAAAGTTCCTAGACTTCCTATCTCTAGACACGGAATTTTAGAAAGGAATACCTATTGGGATAGAAAACAAGCATTTTACAAGATCTAAAGCATCGTAGAATGTGCTTTAGAATCTGTCACACGGGAACGAAAGATCCTTTTGTCTGAGGTGACAGTTTCTGCCTAGGGATGAGTGAATCTGGGATCGATGTACGTTTTTAGTTAATACTGAAAAACGTAAAAATGAATCTCGGTTTACAACAAATATTCGCTGATACATGATGCTCAATGAGAAGTAGTAACACATGCTGCATCATTATAAAAGCATTTTCTACGATTCAAGTTTGAATAAGTGATTATGAATTGCACTGGTTGATCCCGATTTTTAGATATCTCTCCTAATCTTCACCAGCTTTTTTGGATGGAATACATGAGAGAATACTTCGGCTCGTACATTAAGACTTAATGTATACTCTGTTCATAGTTGAAAAGAGAGTATATATTGAGTTTATCCACACTTTTTCTCCAAAACAATCAAAAATTTCAAAAATCTTTGAGAAAAGATGTTTCTAAGTGAATTTTAGTTTTTTTTTTAAAGACTTTGTTAATATTCTCTGTGAATTTTCAGACTTTATATGCTAAGGAGTGTATTTTGAGCATATGTCAACGGATGGATTGGATATTTTTGTAGATGTTAGTGAGACTGAATTAGGAATGTTTGAATCGATCTAACACGGATTTTGGGTGTTAGTGATTTGCAATGAGATTTTTCACTAATTGTCAAGGGTGTCATTCTTCTATAAATCATAAAAATGGCTGTTAGCGAGTGTTATTAGGTAGAAGTTTTTCTGAATTTGAAAAAGCTGAGTGTTTGTGATGCTAGTATAGATTACAAGGCCTCATAAAAAGGAAAATAAAGATCGCTTACACAGCTTTTTGTCAAAACAGGGTACTGTTTTGAGCCAGAAAAATGAATAGTTATTGAATATTATAAAATAAAAAGAGCAAGTGAAAAATCGGCATAATTTCATTCAACATTTTCTCAAACAAAACTAGTATCGGCAGAAAAGAAATGAATACATTTATTGTTGTTTGTTTAATTGGTAACTATTAACTTGAATTTTATTGAAATTCATTTAGGGTTATCAAGTTTCGTCCCCAAACAGTTATCTGATAACGAGCCAATGGAAGATCTGTGAAATTGAGATTTCCAATGCATTAAGATCGTTTTCTTCAAAACATGGTTTTTTCTAAAGCTTGACTAAAATTTGTTGGCGTCAAAAACTATGTGGTTCTACCTCATTTATTAGAAGTGTAATGGTGAAGATCCATATAGTAACTAACTCAAACATCTTTAGAATAACGCCAACCAATGGCACTAAAAAAACCGAACTCTATTGTAGCTTTCAAGTTATTTACCAACTTTGCCGTTAGATTTATTACTAATAAAACACTTGTCAGTGTAAACTATTTTCCGTCACCGTTGTATCTCTACTGTTTATCCAACCAACCGAATATCAGCAATTAATTTCTTCCGTATTATGAGCAACCAATATAAAAATGTTCGGACTATACAGAATATCATAGCTATAAACCCCTCAATCGACTCAGATAGCAATATAATAGCTCCTTACAATGGTGAGCAAAAATACTTTTAGAGTCTGATTGGTTGGCGCTCACTGCGTTCCAGCCAAATAGACCACCCCAAGAGTTTTCTTCACTATTTTGTGGATAAAACTTAGAACTGTTCGAGCCAATCGGTGGGCTAATAGAGGTCCTCTTTCATATACCGCAAGCAAAACTTTTGTTCAGATAATAGCAAAAGAAATCTGTCCCGAGTTGTAATTAGGTTGACCGCCATTTCTGCACATGACATTTCGGCGCAGTATACTAACGTGACAGTGTTGATGCGAGTGATTGCAGGTGAGTTTGCGAGTATGAATGTGAGCTTTCTCTATGCATCACTCTTGCCAGCTATAAGCACTATTGTCCCATCTTCATCCATCCAGCTACAATCTCACGCTCCCCATCTGCACTACACCCCTAGTGAAGAAAACAACTAAGGATATTCGATTGGTTGAATAAATAAGGTAGGATGACCGAGTTGTTGATGACTATAGATTTTAGTCAAACTTTTGAGAGAAACCATGTGTTTAAGAAAATAGTTTTGTTGCATTGAAAGTATACGTTTCATAGGTTTTCTGTTACTTAGTTATCAGGCAACTATAAATTGGCTATTATCGTTACCAGTTGTCAGGTAACATATCGGTGATTTTCCTCCGTTAGTTGCAGCTTGATCAGATCCACGTGAAACATATTACATTGTAAAAAAGAGTTTCCGCTCGCTCTAATAAATTTCCTCTGCCAAAATGCACTTTTTAATAGTATTTTTCATTAGGTATTCCTTCTTAGATTCTATCGTTTTTTGTATCAATTTGAAGCTTATAGCTGAATGTTTCATTCCTAAAAAGATCAATTATAAAATACGTGTCCATGCCGAGAAAAATACGTTGCGAGAAGCCTTGGTTACCAAGCGTAACTTTCTCGACACGGACACGTATGTCAAATCGATCTTTTTAGAAATGAAACATCCGGCTACTAGCTTCAAATTGATACCAAAGTAGAGAGAATTCGTGTAACATTTCTGGGAATTGCAATATACAAATTTCACTCAGAAAAAGTTCTCTACAAGATGAACTAGGTTCTGTGGCTAGCGGTTAACAACGATGTAAACGTGGTATGTTTCACATAGTTTTGCTCACCTATCTTTTTTGTAGCTTTGTTGCCCATATGCACGGGTATCAGTTGTTATTCCTGCAACCTGTGTAATGATCCATTCAGTTCATCAGGTGTTAGTATCACTACCGGTCATACTCAATGCATAGTGAGTATCTCGTTTTGATCTTTACGAAATTTTCATTACATTTGTATCAAGAAAACGGGAGCATTATCAGTAATGTATCGCTCTGGTTCGTCTACATGTACAAGCGTCGGGTGGGCTTTTGGCTCGGGTACATCATGTTGCACAACGGATCTATGTAATAAAGGAGGTATTATCTATCAAACACCAACCTTATTGGCTATAACTCTTACAATCATCTTTGCCAAATTTCGACGGACTTAAAAGACTAAGTATTTTTCTTTTCAGAATATATACATGTGTTTTGTCCTGTTTCGTTTACTTTCCATTTAAACAAAATCTGTTTTCTTCACTTCCTTATTTTTCATTTTACCCTCTTACTGGTTGATTTAATTCACTACTATCTTTTAACGAATAAAACAAAAATGGGCTCATTTGACGGTGGGTTAGTTGAAAAACTAACTGATCTATCTCTTGACGAAAAAAAGACAAGCATGAATGAGACGAACTTACACAAAAAATGTATAAAAAGATCCAAATCAACACACGACCGGTTCTGACTGAAGTCCTGCAGAACGAGCGCGACCGGAAAAATTCGAAAATTTTCGAGACAGGCCAAACGGAATTCGGAATAATACAGAAAAAAAGCAAATGTTCCGAATTTTGTAATCACCATATCAAAATATTTTGTGACTTTCGATGTTCATTTATAACAAACATCTTCATATCTAAATGAGTAATGGAAAACAAGGATAAAGGAAATTGAAAGACGTATTTAAAACGGTGCATGATTATTGCCTTCTTCAACTACTCCTTTATTTATTTTTTGATTTCCTGTCGTGAATTCAATTTTTTTATTTATTGTTGCAGATGCTAAACAAGGAGTTGCAAAAACAGTCCAACTTATTGTTTTCTAATTTTCGAAATTCTTACTAGAACTCGTACAATTTCACATCAATAGTTCGGATCATCTTGAGTAGTACAATAATCGTCCTGTCCACATAAAATTAAATAATTTGAGTTATGCTAGCGATAAAAGGTTTCTCTTAGAAGCAGAAGTGGCACTATATATTTTTTTAATTCCCTCCGTAACTAAAGACTTATATGATACATGGGAAAATATTTTGAGAAAATGAGTACAATCTAGCGCTCACTGTTGAAGATCGGCTTTGAAATGATCCGAAAAAATGACTTTTGATTGAATCCTTTTATTAAATCTTCTTCATTGGCGTACAAATTCTATTAATTTAAAGACTATTAGCCATTATCTTACACACTTTGCAGTAAATAGCGACTAGGCGGTTCCATGAGGTCGGTGGCACTTTCGAAGTGACGATAAGGATGAGGGTGAGACAAATTACTACAATACTAAGTTAGTAGTATTTCCAATTAACTGATCAAATTATTATCAAGTGGCAAGTATCAGTACAAATGATCCCTCACAAAGACGAATCAGTACAAAATACTAAAATCTACTTGAAAAAGAGCAGAATGACTAATAGAGAACGAGACAAGTTATCACAATACTAGTTAGAAGAGCATACCACAACCGATTTCGTCCTTGCTCAAGGGACTTCTCAAATGACTTAAGATATTTTATTTCCATCTTAGTTAAAAAATCAAACTACAACATTATCTAGACTGTTGTATAGAAAGTAATTGGCACATAGTATGGAATATTAAAAAAACGTGTGATCTACAATTTGAGGATGAGTGAGGGTGAGTCTAGCTTGCCATTATCGCGATTTCATCCGAATAAAGGAATCATCAAATGGCTCCGACTATCGCATAGGTATGCACTCTATTCTAATGATCGATAGATCATAAGCAAGGCGTTGAAATTTAAACATAATAGTCTAAACATCTATGAAAAGTATAATTGATCATTGTGATTTGATAGAAGCTACAGGACTCCTGGACGTTGGTTACTTATGTGTTTAGATAGCTCTATATTTCGAAATATCATAAATTGGATGAGAGTGTATTCTCAACGGGCAAATCGTAATGCCTTTTTTTTTGTTTTAACTAGTGGTAGATATGTGTTTTTTGCTATGTTGTTTTTGCATAGTTGCTTGGGAGTTGAGGTCTTGGATAACTGAGAAAAAGTATTTAGTCATAGTAGGTTTAGTATTATGGGAATTTTATTTAAATTATTATAGATTTCAGGAATAATGACATGATTTGCATGAAAAAGTTTGTTTGAAACAAAAAGAATGTAAATTTTAGAATAGAGACGCGACAATGTGTTAGAGTTTGTTTATTCAATATCATAATCTTTATTGTATTCGGTTGTAGATGTTTTTTGAGAATTAGCACCATTCTCGGAGTTGTTGCTATCTGTATCATTGTCGATTTTATCATCATCAATGTCAGTAAGTGCCGAGTTGATAGAGTGAATGTCAAGCGGTATATTGACTGACTATTAACACCATTTTAAAACGGTAATGAGAAAAAACAAGTATATGATAATTTGATGAACATAGAATTGATTTGTTTTATTATAGTCTACTTATTAATATTATTTTTATAAATGGTCCTTGGAAATGATGAACATCATGGTGTTCTGTTGGATTATTTACCATTGAAGGTATAAATATTGGGAAAAAAAACTAGAGGACACAATAAGAAAATGTTTTTGATGTAAATGAATGCTTTGTATGGTGCGCTCAAGAATACAGAATGAAATTTTGTTAGTTTGATAATTTATTTATTTTTGATAAAAAAAGTATAGCACACACATTTGAAGCAAGATGCTAATGAATGTATTGAGTTAACGAAAGATGCGAAGGAGAAAGTGATTTTGTGAAGTTGATTTTGTAATTTAGGCTGTATGAACGTCGACGTATTGACTGTTGTGTCAATCTAACTTATAATTGAAAATCTCTTTTGAATCTGAATACTGTTGATCACTGTCTAAACTGGTTATGGTTCTAGTGAAACCGGTTTTTCTCAACATAGAAAATAAAAGTAAAAATATGGTCCATTATGTAGCCAAGTATGTTATGGTAAATAGAATGAGACAAAATATTTGGTGCCTAATAACTTGTCTGTATTCAATTTTTTTTTATGCTGAATTGTAAAAGAATATTTTCAGAAGCCTAATAAAAGAAAGAAATAGAAAATGTTGTATATATTTTTTTTATAAAGATGTGCTTTTTCTTGATGAATGACACCTTTTTGTGTAATTTTTGAAATAGATAAAAGCAAAATATTATCATTAAAAATTCAATTATAAACGTCTACATAGTATAAAATGAATTATAATTGAATAGAATTTTTGATTATATGTGTGCAAAAAAGAAATAGAATAAATAATACTCTACAACGTATATTTTTTTTATCCGAACTATATCAAATTTTTAAATATTCAGAAGTATTTTCTGACATTTATCATGAAAAAAGCTTTATATTATGAAGATTCTCATATATTTATAATTTTCAGTGCAAATACTAATAAAATCTGCGCAGTTATTTCTTTTTCATACTAAAAGGTCATTCATTTTTATTTAATTTCAGATTAATGCATACTTTGAATGGCAAAAATAAATAAAGTTTTTTACTGCCACCAGAAATGTTTCATTCGTTAATGAGAAAAAAAATTAATTTTACATTATCTAAAGGATTGAGACATTTTATAACCAGTCCGAAAGATAAATTTCTGAATTTTTTTCATTATGATCTTAAATTCAGATTTACATTGTAGTAAATAATGATGATAGTTTTTTTTTACTTTCTCGTTACATATAGTAAGAACTATGTACTGCGGAACTCTATTTAAACTAACTTTTTCGACGAATTAATATCATATTATGTATGCTGAAATATTATTAATTGTGAAAATCATTTCCTTTCACAACTATAAGCAGTGAGAAAGAAGGATGAAAAGATGTATATATTTGTTTTTTTTTAACGTCATTTTAATATTAGATATTAAGCCTTCAAGGAAAGAAAAGAAAAAGAAAAAAAATTGAAATAATAATGTTGGTGTCATTTCAAATAATATATCAGTTACCTAGATAGAATCATTGTTAAAATTCATGGAAATTCTAAAAATTTCAACACAATATTCAATGTATGTTGGTTGTTTTACATTCATTAGTGGAATTATTGGGAATGGTCTAAATATCCTTGTCTTTACTCGTCTGAAACTTTTTCAACAAAATCGATCGGTTTTCTATTTAACTATCGAATCGATTTCAAGTTTTCTTTATCAACTTATGTCTGTTAGCTTAACTATTTTAACATCAATATATGGTGATGACGCAACAGGACGGTCTCTTATCTGGTGTCGATTTAGATATATATTTGGTCAAACATGTGGACTCGTATCATCTTCTATGATATGTTTTGCTGCGTGTGATCAGTTCATTTCAACAAATTATCGATTTGATTTGAGAGACATGTGTACACTCACACTGACTCGACATCTTACTTGTATATTTATTTGTCTATGGTTCATTCATAGCCTAGTATTTGGTTTTTTCTTCGATATTCAACCATTGGCTGGATGTGTCATATTGAATCCGATATGGCTTCGATATTCGACATACTTCTTTTATCCAGTTTTGGGTAGTCTATTGCCTGTTACTATCGCTTCGTTGTTCAGCTTCTTAGCTTTTCGTAATGTTCGTCGCATAGTTCGTCGGCAACTCCCAATTGTTCGACGTCGTTTAGATCGACAATTAACAGCAATGGTTTTCACACGTGTGGCAATATTCGTTTGTTTTTTGCTACCTTACGCTATGTATCGCATCTATGTTATTAATGTTTCTTTTCCACGTGATCGCCTTTTAGAATATGCTATCTCAAGACTAATTCAAGCCATTTTAGCCTCATTCGTTGTTCTCAACTATACGGTAAACATTTGTTAGTTTCTTATTTCGTTTACATTGGTTATTTTCAATTTATTCTAGGTCAGCTTCTATACCTTTATAATAACATCACCACGTTATCGTCGTCAAGTGAAATTTATTTTAATAAAAAAGATTTGGCGACAATGTAAACATTGGTTTTGTATAACAGACAATCAAGTTGGTCCTGAGAATATGACATCAATGGATTCAAATGTAGATTTTGAATAATATATACATATATAACTATTGATTTAACACACATATATTACACTTTTACTCTACTGTTGTAATCGATAACATGTAAATGTAAACAGTAAACACATATGATTTAAAACTAATTTGTAATAAGAGAAATCTTCTTATTAGTTATAGCTTTTCAACATTATAACTAATATAAGGTGAAAAAAACTCTCTCTGTGATATGCGAGTAACTTTCGTTCTGGCTATTCTACTTTTATAATCTGATGAAATTCAATTAGAAGAGGATATAAAGTTATTATAACTCATTTCTATGCTTATAAAATGTCAAAAAGAAAGAAATAGACAATCACTTTAACCTAACAGTTGATGTTTACTTTAATTTTATCTATTAAAATAGAATACGAATGGAATTTGTTTTTATTTTATTTTATTCTTAAATATATTTATTTAACACTAATTACTTTTCAAGAGAATAGAATTCTCTATCTTTCTATCCTATTTAATCATATTTCAACTAATATTATAATAATAAAATTTTAATAAGACCTATTTTTTTTCTATTCCATGTGGCAGATAAACGAATGTTTATATAAAGAATATGTTTTGAATAACTTTTGATAAAAACAACGTAGAGGACTGTGACTTTCACAAATTAATCATTCAGGGGCTATAGGTGTTTTAATCGAAGATCTAACTAACTGTTTTGGCAATTTCTATAAAAAAAGGTTTTTTTTTGCCGTTTCTTTTGTGGCAAGACACCGTTTTCCCATATTTAGAAATTTAATCAAAAAAACTTCACACGACACACTAGGAAAAAGTCACTATATAAACATTTGTTTATCCGCTACATGGAATAGAAAAATAAGTCTTATCGAAATTTTATTATTATAATATTACTTGAAATATAGTCAAATAGCATAGATAGATGCAGCATTTTTTCCTCTTGAAGACTGTATAAATCATGTGTATTACTTCAAACAAGATCATTGTCAATCTAGCGAATAAATAAAATCAAAAACAAACAATGCGTCTAGAATTCATTCATACTTTTTATTTTCTTCTAAATATATCATTTCAAACACAATTCAAAAATGACTTCATTCTTGCTTTAAATACATATCTCGGAAGATTGCATAATTGTTCTATAATGTTGACATGAAGTCTCGAAAAGACGATGTGTTGTACTATACCGAAGTATCTTCCAAGATGATGTAAAATGCATGTACAGCGAAAATCATAGAGACAATTACGTAAATGACAAATGTCTTATTATAAGTATACGCAATATCATATATAATCAGTTAGTGATTGAGATCAATCACGTAAATCAAATTATAAAATAGTCAACCGGTTGTTAGAAGATGCAAAATTCGTTCTTTATGTTTAATTGTTCGTGTTTAATAAAGCGTATCATGCAAATATATTCATTTTAATCGTGTTACTATAATTTTGTCGATAAGTAAAATGACTATGGATAGTTTTACATGAACTAGCTTATACGTTTTCTCTTTCAACATATTTAAAATAATTTAAATTCACATCGGAGTCACTTTCACTCTTACCTTACTGCACTTCTAAACTATTACTACCATTGTTTGGTTTTACGATCGAACATTTTCCTACTTTGAAATTCTTGTTTCATTTCACTATCTGCCACGCCCTCTGGGTTGTAATCGTTCAGTTAAGTAGAAATGTAGTGATTTCTTTTTGTGATAAATAAACTTAGTTGTGTGCTAATTCAACTCTATTTGAATTCTAATATCATTTCAAAAGATGTTAGCGCAATACCTCAAGGAATTAAAAATGTGAAACACGAACTAACTGTTCTAAGCGATCGCAATCAAATAGTTATTATGTATATTATGGGCCACATTTTAGCCTCTTTGAAATAGAATAACAGAAGCTGTATCTTAAGGGGGGAGGGGGTGCAAATTTCTGCCTTGATACGTACTTCAACATTCCTTTTAGATCGTGTATCACAAAAAACTAAAAATTTATAGTCCGACTGTTCAATATGTTTTGATTTTGATCAAGTTCATGTCTAGATGATAGATTATTCGGAAAGAAATTTTTAAATAATTTTAAAGAGAACAAAAGTTTGATCAAATATTAGGTCTGTTTAAAATAGATAATAAAGTTAAGAATTTTCCTACATATTATCTATTATTTTTCAAAATTTCTCAAATGCTATTAAAGTTTCAAAATTTTTCATTGAATAATCACTAGTACATTCATATAGATTTTTCATATCTGAATATTTACCCATTCAGACCATATGACTACAGAGGGAGAGAAAGAAGAGAAAAATCGCTCTCCTAAAATCTCACTTGTTCTTTACTTTTCTCCGTAAAACCTTTCTCAGGGTGTATTTTGACATATTTCGATGTTTTAGTTGGAGTAAATCGAACAGAAATATATGAAAGAGAAAGCTGTATCCTTAGTGCTCTCAGACGAATCAACACAAGATCTTAAAAATTCTGTCAGAAACAGTATTACGCTACCATATTAGTGCAAATCAATATTATGGAAGATAGTAACGTTCATAATTTGTAGTAAAAACCAAGAAAACCTGAATTGAGCGCTGTATCTTGATTTTTTTAAAAAGTGGACATAGTCGTTTCTCTTTGGTTTTATGGGACTTTCCTCTTTCATCTGAAGAAAATGAAATGGAAGCTTTGTACCCATTCATACATTAAAATTAAGAAAAAATAATTCAATAATAAATGAATATAATTATAAATATATTAATTTTTGTACAATGAAAATAAAGTAAATCGATAAGAATAAAATCATCCAATCATGAATGATTATTTGAGTGTGTTATCTTCATATGTTTATGGCTAACGATGCAATTGATTTCTTATTCATATTCTTAGCCAGCCACACGTGTATCGGAAATGAGTCTTGATACTCGCCGAAACGAGACTCACGGCTTTCACATCTGGTTAAATCTATCTGAATAGTAACATCTCTTCCCTTTTGCATAGACCATTCCTTTAGATGTTCTTCGAATTCATGTAAGTATATGAAATTAGATACTTCAAATGTGACACTTGACAAATGTTCAACTCTATCCAATATCATTTTTGGATCATCGATTTCGTTAATAGACGTCCCAAAATGTTTGATATTACGAGGTATTTTCGAACACATACTATTATGTATTAGTTTTTTACTTGGGCCACCATAGTCGTGTATTTTAATTGAACGAAGATTGAATGCATGTTTGAAAAAAAATTCAAGTGCAGCATCCATATCATCAATCTTGCGATTGATACCAAAATTCAACTCCAATTTTTGCAGACTAGATAGATTAACACTTTTTGAAAGTTGTTCAATTAAATTAATTGACCATCTTCGGTTGATTTTCAGTTGAAGTTCTGTCACATTAAGAAATAGATAATTCGATATTGATTTAGTCTAAAAAAATTGCGTAAAGTTTTAATAAACTAAAATAGATTGTCTTCATCTATTAAACAATATAGTCGTCTCAACAAATTTTCTATTTAAATGAAATCAATTAACTTAAGGATATTTTTGGTTTCAGAAATTCTCCAGATACTTTTACAGCTGATTTCTGAACGGTTTTAAAGAACTATATCAGTTAGTACTTGGAATTATAGAAAAAAAAATTAATTTCAATGATGCTTACATCGGAATTATTTTTTGAAAAGTGAAATTTCAGTTTTACAGTATGATTCTCATAAGATCTCATTGAGATTTCAAAGTTACTGTGTGATTATTGTAACTAGAGACGCAACATTTTCGATATTTATGACTTATCATAGGTATCTGTTTCCTTTTTGCTCATAAGAAAAGACAACTATGACTCTTTACGTTCAATAATGGGTAATTGATGAATAGAAATGACTAGAATCATAGTTGATCTCTTCCTCTCTCTTAGTAGTGGCTTCGTCCTTTTTCTGTAATGAATCATCAAATGGACCAATCAAATGTGAAAAATTTTCTCATTGATAAGTGATGTTATGTGCCTCTGTTTATATTATAGAGGATATGTTACATGGTGGGGACTGAAAAATGCGTTCACTTCCAGAATCCTAGCGTGATCACATTGGCAAGGATTAAATCCAGGAAAAACCGCTCGGGGGATCGAAGAGTGTTCAGTAACAGAGGTTTTACTGTATTTTCAAGCTACAAATAGGAAGTTTTAAACTCATACATCGCCTATATATGGAACTCTACTAAATAATACCAATATTCAAGGAACTCTCAGATAGTTATAACTACTTTATGCCAGAATTCATTGTCTCAATGGTAGCGCTACAAGATTATGAACTATGCATCACAATGTTTAATCACTTTACGGATCATTTATTGTTCCGTCTATTCGAAGGCATTGATAAATTTGACATCTGTAAATATTACTATAGAAGAACATTATTAATCTTTGAAAATATTAAATAATACGTACCTTTTGTAAAAATTCATTAGTTATAATTTCGTCTAACTTTACATTCAATTTGGGTGTATTGATGACGATTGTTGCCTTGTTATCAGTAACATTCACCGTCGAATCTAAGATTCTATTTTGAGTATTTGGATAATCGAAATAATTTGTAAATATCGGTATTGAATAAATATGGAATATCCAATCATTTCTATTGGACTGAGAGTCGCATTTGACACACCAATTTTTATTTTCGAGCCAAAATGGAGTTTGAAACGGTGCAATCAGTGATTTTACTGTAACATGATTTAAATTAAAATCTTGTAGTTTGTAAAACCCGAATCGAAACGTGTTTAATAATGGCAACTTCATTTGAATGAAGTCTTCCCAACGAGAACCATCAAAAAATTGATAATCAGTTAAATATTTTGTGGAGAACAATTGAAGGCTCTCTAGCATAGGTAAATGTGAAAGCAATGATTCAATTTCGTCTATTTTTAAACCTTCACAATCACTGATCGAGAATGATGTCAGATGATTTGATTGTCGAATATCAGAATCTGTATTAATGGTAGTAGTAGTATTGTGTCTTATGATGTGAACATATTTCAGAACAAGTGTCCGTAGATAAGGGAAATGATTAAGAATAGAGTAAACTGTATTCCAATTGCATGAAGATATTGTTACATGCTGTAATGCACCTTGAATAGGCCATTGAATTTCATTTTTAAGATTAAAATCTCCATCAAATTCAAATTTAAGAAGATTATCATGTGAAATGATAGATGATAGAAGTGTCAAGTCAAAGTGCTTATTGTTATAATATCTTGAATAATTACCGGGAGAAATTGAAAATGATCTAAGAGGATATTTCATAATATGTTTTTCAAATGTTTGAAATTCTTGTGTTTCTATATTGATGAGATTCAATGACTCTAGTCGAATGAGCTGATCGACAGAAAATAAAGAAAGAAATAATTGAATTTGGCCACTTGTCTGTAATTCATCTGTAAGCGTAACTGAAATAATATTTTTTGGATCAATAATATGTGCTAAAATATACATGTCAGATTTTGACATATATCGGAAGTCTAATTTATATCCATTGTAAGTATTGGATATCGCATAAAACCGTTTATTTACATATCGAATTGAAAATGCAATTGTTTCTGCATCAAGATAGTCGAAGATTCGATGAACCAACTCAATGGGTAATTCTTCAAAA
This sequence comes from Macrotrachela quadricornifera, assembly GCA_022393335.1. Lineage (NCBI taxonomy): Eukaryota > Metazoa > Rotifera > Eurotatoria > Philodinida > Philodinidae > Macrotrachela > Macrotrachela quadricornifera. The sequence continues at coordinate 54,037 of JAJEKB010019401.1, forward strand.
TAAGGTTTGTTGGTAATAGACATGGAGGTCCCAATTCGTCGAATTTACAGCTACAATATAATGTCGTTTAAGATTAAATTACTGCTCACACATTATTTCGCAAAATGTTTCGAAAGAAAGTAAGAAAATCAACTGATATAGTCGCATTTTAGTCACACGAATAATGACATATATATCTATAAAGATAAAAGAACGGAAAAAAATTGTATTGGACGGTACATGTAACCATTAAATCAGAGAAAGAGAGAATGAGCGACATAGATGTCATATGGGAACAGTGTATATCGCACTATGAATTAAGATGATCTTTTAATAAAAATATGATGTAAGTCTTTGATTTATTAAAATAAAGATGAATAAAAAAAGAGTTGCATATTGATAACACATAAACTGCTTTTTCTATAGATAATAATAATGAACTATACAATAAATATCGATGATATCGATAGAATAAACACCAGAAAATTACATCCATTAATATCAACAGTAGATTTTGTAGAAACTATTTGAGGATGAGGGTGAGGGTGGTCGTATCAAACGTTCCATCCATAAAAAATGTGTCACTTTCAAATAACAACTCTAACTGCTAGTTGGTTGAAAAACAATGTAAGTGAAGTTAGTTCCCGATTCGTCTAGAAGCTTGTTCCAAGTACAACTCGATTAGTTCTATTCAATAGTGTAATCAGATTCTCTATATCTCATACTATGTGAGCAAAAAGACCAAAACATTGTTTTTTTGCCCTAATAATCATGAATCGATTTCAGCAAATGAAGCTCTGCTTCATCCAGCAACTTGTTTCAAAGTTCGGATTCTCGTTTTAAGTAGAACTTGACGAGCTCTATCCAACGATGTGCTCAGATCTTTTGTGGTTCAAAGTATGTTTTCTCAAACCCTCACCCTCTATCAATAAGAACGGCTTTGCTGAAAGTTTTCATTGATAGAATTCTAGAATATCGGACATCACAGATGATGGTGTGACAGATGTATTTTTTCGTCATGCTTTACTCATATTGGATCCTGAATATTAAATTAAAACAGTTTAAATAGAATATTTTACTGAGACGTCAGTTGATACATAATATATTCTACAATCGTCGGCACGCTTGATGTTGCTCCTTTGGGAAGATTTGCTTTTCCAATTTCCTCGTCATATATTTTTGTAACAGAAGTTATTCAGTTAATATTTGCTTCTTCATTTTGTCTCGTAAAAATTTCGCTACCAATTGATCTGGCTTTGTAGAATGATTATGATCACTAGTAATGCATATTAATTCATTGGTAATACTTGTATGTATGTATGTATACTCTACATTCTCGTTCGGTGCATAGTCAATATTTTTTGATCCTGTTAAAAGAATACAAGACTATCTCAGATTATTGCTCATCAGTTCAAATAATGGATCGCTAAATTGAAATTTTGTTTTGGTGAAGATTGTTGGAATAAGACCTTGATAGCCATTAGTACTCCTAAATATTTCAAGAACTATAGATAAAATTGCAAGTGAGGGCGAATGTGAGTGTTATACTCATTTTTCACTCCACCCTCAGCCATATAACAAGCATTCATTGGTTAGTTTTCTTGTATTAGTATGCTTTGTGTTATCACTCGCTCTTCATTTTAATGTATAAAAATATTTATTTTGCATGTTTTACCGTCGTGTAGGGTAGAAAGAAAAAAAAAGCATGATATAAAAGCAACGCAAAGGCATTGCTATGATGGAAAAAATTGCAGCATAAAAGAGAACAACCAACAAAACGACGTTTTTCTGCATATAACAAGGATGATGCAGCTTGAATCACTACCCAATGATATTCTACTCAATATGTTCGAATATTTTGACATTGTTCATCTACTTTGCGTCTTCTCTGATCTGAATAATCGCTTTAACATACTACTTTACCAACATTTTCGAGCGTATCATCTTGATTTACGGCATATATCCAAATGGGATTTTGACACTCTCTGCCAACAATATCTTCGTTCCATCACTGATCGTATAGTTTCATGTCACTTGATCGATAAGGATGAAACGCCAGGTCTTGTCGATCTATTTTACTCTCGTGGTTTTAATGTTAATCAATTTATTAATTTGAAATCGTTAACATTACATCACATCTATAATCGAAATATTGTGAAAATGCTAGAGGGACTTGTTCATCTCGTTTATCTCTGCATCAGTTATTATGATATGTCTCCCAAAGAAGATATGTCATACATGATCAATCAAATCTGGAATCTACCAAAACTCACACATTGTAAGCTACAAAATGGTTGTGTATCTGGCACATATTTCAATGGCAGTACAAGGATCTCAACTACACTCGAACACCTATCAATTCATTGCGTAATGCGCGCATTGACATATAAAGAATTGACTTATCTATTCTTATGTACACCTCGTCTCCGAGTTCTTTCTTTGTACCTTGAACTACCCACTAAAAAAGAAAACGAAGATCTTCCAATCTTTGCCACATCGATTACAACATTAAAGCTCAGATTTTTGGGTGAAACACGTCTTTTATGTAATCTTCTACAAAATTTACCTAATTTGCATCATTTAACGGTTGATCTAGGATATAGCAAGTTAAACGGACATGAATGGAAAGAGATCATTGTCAAGCATGTACCCAAGCTCAAAGTGCTTCAATTCAAAATGTTTTTAAATCAGTATGATAGACATACCTCAGATGAACAAGCCAATGAACTGCTTGATACATTTCGAACACCATTTTGGTTGCATGAACATCAATGGTATGTTCGATGTGATTGGTATCATGGATGTCTTTACACTTTACCATACGCATTTGATTTATTTACTAATACAGCACAAGATATCACACGATCTCAATGGACCTGTCCTGACGATAAAAATTTTTGGTCATTTAATAGCGTTCATACATTCGATAGCAGTAAAGGTATGTTCAGATTCCTAATAAAGCTAATTTTCGATAAACTATACATGGACAAGACAGTGCATACTCATGCACTTCTCAATCATTGTTAAATCTTACCACACAGTAAGAAGGTAGATTCCGAACATTTCGAATAATTATCTAGCCAACAAGAGAAAACTTCATAATACTTTCCGCAATTATTGGAAACTGTCTTAGTTTGCTTTTGATAATTACAGAAAGCACTGTGTAGTTTTTTCTTGATGGCTGAATAATTAGCTAAACTTCGTGAAATCTTCAGTATTTATTTTGTTAAAATTTCTTTCTTGTTTTTTATATAACCTTTTCTTGTAATGTACGTATGGAATGTTAGTCATTTTTGAAGTTTGATTATTTATTAGGAAATTTACACTTTTGGAAACATAATCACTGTTGTGGTACTAAAGAGACGCACGACTATTCGGTTTTATATCCGGCTCTCTTTCCCAACATACATAAACTTCAGATTCGAACTCCTCTATCCGACATAATTTGGCACATTATTCCAACACTCAATCACTTAACTACATTACATCTTTGCATACATGGAGAAGAGTCGGAATCAAAATTTCAAGCTCTACTCGATCGAGCACCTCATCTCTATAGTTTAACTGTTTTTCTTTTTACACCATTATCACAGATAATGGTACTCTTCCGACTGACAAGTGCATCTATTCGTCGACTTCGCCTTCATCCTTATGCAAGGCATATGTCATATGACTTTGATGATACGCTATGCACCACATTTGCTAGATCACCACTTGCATTAAAATGTGAAGTTCTTGAAATTCGAGTTATATCTCCAGATAGTATAGTGAATCTTGTGAATTCAATCACAAATCTTCGTGCAATGACAGTACATGTCAGAGATGATATGCGTATACAAGATCGTCGAACCAAAACTGAGTTAATAGAATGGATACAGAATCATCTATCTGCAAGATGTTTGATCAAAAGTGGTATGGATGGTGCATGCTGTTTCGTTATATCATTGTGGATAGGTTGAGAATAAATAAATTGAACTTTTGGACATTTGTATTGTACTAAATTACACATTGAGATTTCATTGATCTTAATACAAATAAATTTACATTTCATTTATTTTGTTATTCTATATTGTTGTATATAAGAGGTATCGCAAAGCCAATTATTTCATAGTTCGATATCTTTGATAAGTAAGTGGAGTGATGGATGTTGATGTCAAAGGAAGATAATGTTTACACTAATGCTCACATCCTCGGTAACCATTTCTCCGTACTTATTGATCGAGAGATATGTACATCTGTTTGATGAATTTTAGTTGTGGTCTTAAAGAGACATAAATCATTTATATATCGTTCTTTTTCAATTTTTCTATTTGCTTATACCTTTGTTCGGAGTGTTTTCATTTATGATTTTAGTGGTATGTATTTTCTATCCAATTTAGCTCTATAACGAACTTCAATCGAATTGTTTCTTGGTATACCAGAAATTGACTGAAAAATTTTTTTCAAATGTAACAGAAACGTTATGAAATGCAGTTAATCTGTATACATAAAAAATATTAATGATAAAAATAGAAAAAGAAAAAATGATGTAAAAATTGCTCTTGTAAACCATGGATCGCTTTTTCTCTTCGAACGACAAAATTTAGTCCATTCTATGGTACGAGAAAAAAATCAATTCTGCTGGCTAAGACAGGGTGAAAGTTTTTTCAACTGATTCCATGAAACTAAGTGGTTTTTTTATTATTTCCATTTTTTGATTGAAAAAGTTCAAGATCAATATTCTTTCCAATCGCGGAAAATTTATTCTCAAATTTACTTATTTGATAAGCATAACTTACAAACAGAAATTTGTTCTTGAATTCCGTCAATGACTTACTCAAGATTTACATAATGCAGTGCTCCGATGTATGCAGGTAATTAATTGTTAGTCTTTCATCAACAAAACTATACTCTACTTTTTTTGGGTAAGATTGCAGTTTACGGTCTATCAATAGAAAATTATGAAAAATAAGAAGTTTTTTCTCTTTGATTTATGTAAAATAAATAGATCGGTAATGTAGAAATTATTAGATATGATTGCATTTCGTTATAATGATTAGAGAATCATTTCTTATCTTCCAAAGACAAAGATACTCATCATGTTCACAAAATCTTTGTTAATGCTCATTTCGATTATCGATCCGAATATATTAATAAGTATGCAATTTTTAAATGATTTTTATTCTTTTGTTTTATTATTGGATCGAGTGGAATTTGTTTTATTTAGTATACATTCAATATCTCGCCGAAGATTAGTCAACCGCTTAACATTATATACGGAAGTAAAATAAAAGAAAACAGTTAAATGATTCACAATTATTTCTTTTACACAGTTGTACGACCAGTAGTAGTAGTTGGTAGAGGAGTAGAAGCAGTATTTGTTTGAGAAACATCGTCAACAACTGATGTCAATAAAGGATTGAGATCAAGTGAAGCCATTGTTAGATCAACAATTTTAGCAACATTATCAAGATATACAGCTAATTGAACTTGAGCTTTAACACCTATATAAAAAATCAATTTTGATCGAAAATATTTTTTATTTTATTAATATTACCGTAGATAGTTAAATTAACTTTATCAATAGTTACATCAACACCAGCATTAAGTGTAGCTAAACCAGCAACATCAGCTGAAATACTAACATGAGCTTTAAGATCTTCAACGACTATTGAAATTTCTTCAACACTTAAATCAGGTACATAAAGCCAAACATCAGGTGTATTACTAATATTAAATGGTAAAATTGTGCAAGTTGAATTTTTATTACATGGACATGTTGAACAACCTGTATCTGTTAATACCAAATTAGATATTGAAATAATAATTATCAGAGTAAGAAGAAAAACAGTTGTATAATGTTTAATGGATATCATATATATATATATTTGTGATTATAAGTAGAAAAAAAAAAGTACACTTTTATCTAAATGAATGATTTTGTCTTCAATAAGATTTTTACCTTGAAAAGAACAGAAAGAAAGGGAAATGAGTACACTTTTTTTTTAATATTTGGATGAATATATGCTTAACATGGTTGAATAATCATGATTTATTTATTTTGTATTAATGAATAAGATAGCAAACAAAAAAAAAGATAAAGTTTTTAAAGAAGATTATCGACTGCATTTGTAACACCTTTAATTGTTTTTGCTAAAAGTGGATTAATATCGATTGATTTAAGTGTTCGATTGACAATATCAACGATTTTATCGAATTTAACAGCTAATTGAACTTTAGCACAGACGTCTAGATTATACAACAAGCAAATTTATTTTAAAAAAAACTATATATATTAATCTTTATTTTCCTTACTAAGAACCTTTAATTCAACACTTGATATACCCACTGAAACACCAGCAGTAAGATTAACAAGCGATGCTACTCGTGCATCAAGATTTAAACGAGCTTGAATATTATCAACACGTAATATAATTGTTGGTACGGTAACTCTTGCATCAAGCCATACATCAGGTGGATGAGTAATATTAAATGGAAGTTCATTTGTACAAAGAGATGCACTTCCCGTACAATTATCTGTTGAACTTTCTTGATAATTTGTATAACCAGTAGGAGTAGTATTTTCTACCAAATAAAAAAAAATGAATTTACAATTTTTTATTTAAAAATAAAATAAAAATAACTGACCCGTTTGACCAGCGATTGATGCTACAAATAATAAAATGTTGAATAACAAGGTATTAGGCATACTTTGATGTGATTTCTTTTGTGTATTTTTTTTGTCTTTATCATATTAAATGTATATCGTTGACCTAATCAAGCATGACGAATATGATTTTATCTTTTTATTCTTTATAATAAATACAAAGAATAGACATATATAATTATCACGTGTCTGTTATACAATCAAAAAATGTTTCTTTAAGAATTCTCTACAAGATATAAGAAATGCGAATTTTAATAATTTGTGCTAATATATCAAACATTTAACTTTTCAAGACCAACAGAAATTATTTTGTACTCATAGATATCGATAGGCTACATTCTCATTCGAGTAAATACCATCCCTAAAGGACTAAAAAATATCTGTCTATACTCGATGACATATACATTAAAAACATTTCCATTGTGTACCAACAAGTATTGATTACACAGTGTAGTGGATGTTAGTGAATACAAGTTACAGTATTCGTGTAGAACATACAAGAGTTTTTGAATATTAGTGTGATTAAAGTTGACTTAATAATTCTTGTTCAAAATGAGATTCTTTTAACTTTGTATAATAAACTTAACAATAGAGTCAAAGTGCGTCATTTCAATATCTGACGTCTGTTCAAAACGTAATGAACGTTTATTTTGCCAACAACTGAGAAAACTTAAATAAATCTATATAATAGGATTTCTTTATAAACTAACGACATTCGTAGCAAAAAATGCGATGACAGTACTATTACATATCTTATATCGATCTTCTTTTATAATCTAGTCAAAATTATTTCCTCATGAGTTAAAAATAAAGATCTTGCTTTTCGCTTATTAATAACAACATCGCACAAGGTGAATATTAGTAAGTATAAATCATAAATATCAGTGTGATAAACAATGATTTTCATTTGAATAATAAAAAACCCTTATCAACAAGGATATTTTTATTGTAAAAAAAGCAGTTTATAAATTTAATAAATAATCAAGTCATATTTTTGTCAATCCAAATAAATATTTTTCTTTTTCTACAGTAAATATTTAGATATTCATAAGAACTATTCCATGCACGTTCAATTGCACGCATTTTGTTTTGCATATATCTCTATATGAAAAAATGATAAAAGCTTGCTGTTTTTTCAAAAAGATATGCCGTCGAAAGCTCTATAAAAAATGCTCAGACAAGTTCTAACTGACATGTTTCGATAATTTTTTTTTATATTGAAAATGAAAAAGTGCATTTTGTTGTTATATCACATTGTATTTGAAATAATAAAAACGTTTTCAAGACTTTTTTTATTTTGTAATAAGAATTTTGCTCATACAGTTTTTATAGAGCTTTGGATAATGCATCTTTTGGAAAAAAATCAGAGTGCTATCATTTTCTCAAGTCGAAATACATAGAAAATAAAAAACGATTTAACATTTTTATTATTTTAAATATGGCGGAAAATGTCAGTATCATGTGGTTTTTTTTTCATATCAAGCATAAAAAAATATCAGAATGATCAATAAAAGTTTGTTCTTAGATTATTTATGGAGTTTTTCACGAAGCATCTTTTCGAAAAAAAATCAAGAATATTATCATTTATCTATGCTGAAATATTCATAAAGCAAAGCATGCTGCAAACGTTTTTGGGCAACTGTAGACATACATCAGTCCAGTCTGACTGGGATCCAGTCACCCAGTCATGACTGGGACAGGTGCATGTCTAGGCAACTGATAACAACACTATGCACAGTTCTACCATTTTAACCGATTAGAAAAATCATCAGAATAAGTTCGTAGAAATTTGTTCATATAGCTCAGTATCCGACACGGGCCACTTTTTTTTGTGACTCGACCTGACCTGAGGTCAGGAACATTCAATCCAATCCAATCCGACCAGACCCGAGCTTTTCGTAAACCAAACTAACCCGACCCGAGGTAAATGATAATTTTTAGCCAATAAAAGTGAATTTTTTTCAGCCGCTGAAAAACTTTTGAGTAAATCAATATATATTCTCTCGATATTCGAAACAAAGACATAATTATCTCCTTCAAAGTTGCTTCTTTTCTTATGTGACATTTGGAATTTTTAGGACTTTAGTGGCCCGACTCGACCCGAGCTCAACTATATTTTTCGTGATCTGACCCGGCCCGACCTGAGTCGGACACTGATACAGCTTTTGTAGATCTTTCGACAGTACATCTTTTTGTAAAAAAGGAGCAATCAAAAGTATCAAGTACAAACTGCATTGTCATCTTTGTTAAACTCTTTCACGGAAATAATAGAATAACAAAAAAAGTTCGAACCGAAAAAATATTGAATTTACTAAACTTTCAGTTTTACGGATCGCGTATATTTGCTTAGTTTTCTTGACTGAGGGCCTGAAATTAGTTTAAGCATGATTTTGTACAGAATTTTATGATGTAACTATTTCAAAAAGAATTTGTTTTAGGAAACCTAAGAAATAGGAGTTTAGATAAGAATACCGAGATTAAGTTCACGATTAATTTCTCTTTTTTGTAAAGTATATTTATAAGCTTATAACCTTCATACTATTTTGTAGAGCGTCTTTTACTGTATCTTGTTATTACAGGGACATATTTTGAGGTATATGTTTTAATATAAAAGAATTAGTCATACAAATCAAGCCAGGACTTCTTGGCCACCTTTTATAAGCCTCTCAAAATCGGTATGTATCATCGTTATTTATTGACCTAATAGCCAAAAGCATAATCTCGATGGTATTCTTCCTTTTGTTATAGATGAAACCATTATGATGGATGATTTAAAAGCAACTGTAAAGGAATGGATTAAAGAGAATAGTCTTAGTTACATACTATCCATTTTCCATTCATCAAAGCACTCGATATGCAATATAGATTTATCTTTCTCAAACATCACAGTTATTTCTTGTGAGACTCAGCATTTCGGTAGTAGCGATCAATGACCTCTTGTTTTGACATGTCAAAGTATTGCTTTCAATTTAGAAGATACATTTTCCCACACAAATTGGAAGGCATTTGAAGGTAAAAGAACTGAAAAAAAGAATAAATAAATTTTATCATTTACGTCAAAGAAACATCTTATATGAAGAAACAAGAATACTTTTACAAGTTCTTTCAACAGAAATGAAAAATGACAAAGTAAGCTCGATTCAACAAACACATGACAAAAAAAGATAAAATGTTTTGAACGTATCTGTCTCATATTCACAAACGCACGCACGCTATCATTTTATAAACTATCAAGTAGGAATAAAATATTCTCAGATCAAGACGAAATCATAAAAGAACTACATAAACACTATGGCGAACAGTTCAAACCATCCTTGATCAGTTATTCAGATGCACATCATTTGAAAATTGGTAATGAATATAATGAAATTTTGAAAACGGTAGCAGGTTCTACTAAGCAAATGGGAAAAATGAGCACTGAAAAGATCAGACGGTCGATTCGTGCTCCCAAGCTAAAAAAATCAGCAGGTTTCGATCAAATCTCGAACTTCATGACAATGAATAGAAATTAGCAAAAATAGTAACTCTAAATAAATTAAAGGCGGGGATTTCGAGATATATTGGTCAGACCTGAATCAGCTAGTGTCAGTTGAGCAATCGGGCTTTTGTCCGAGATGTCTTTTACTAACAAGAGTACTTTCAATTATTCAAGAAATATAGAACAACTTGACAGTCAATGCATCGATACTTACTATGTATGTCGACTATTAGAAAGCGTATGATCGCATATGGCACGCTGAACTTTTGACTAAATTTTGAAAACTAAAAATACCGATATGACTTTAAAAAATGATCGTATCATGGTCGAAAGAAAGGAAAGCAAATGTAATTTTTGGGAAAAAATCAACAGAAATTTTTAATATTAATATTATTCTTCCTCAAAAAAGTAGCCTTAGCTCGTACTTTTTTCATAGAATTTCTTTATGATTTAATTAATTGCATTGGAGCACATTTAGGTCATCTCTTTGTAGATGATCTTTGTGAGATCATAAAACCTACTATTTCAAAGAAGATAGTCCCTATGATAGAATTTTCAGAAAAAGAATATACATAAGTTTGTGAGCAAGTAGTTGCGTGCTCAAAAAAAAATGGAAGCATCCGATAAATATATCGAAGACAACGATTCAGTTCTGTTACACTCAAGTAAGAAAACCAATAGTTATGGTAAAAATGAATGAGCAAAAACTTGAATCAATAGATAAATTTGAAATACTTAGTATTTACATGAAATTACAAACTATTCTTGAAATTAACAGCTGATAGATGCATTGTAAGCACTTCCGAGTGTTAGATCCGCTGCATTATAAAAAAATATACATGGCTCAAGAGAAAAAAAGCAGAATCAGACTTTTGATGCGCACAATAGAATAGGAGTTTAGCGAGTTCTCAGAAGTTCAATAGTTTGTTTGATTTGATTAATGAAATCTGGATGGATTGATTGGAGTGATTTGAACAAAATGGAAAGTATTTTCTCGTTACAAGCCAATGCTTGTCGGTGATCACTCCATTCTTCAAAACCAATATTTTTATATGCCATAATATATTTCGGATTATCTGTTGGTAGAGACTTTAATTCTATAAGTAATGCAGTCTCGAAAAATCTATTTGCAAGTTCGAATTGACCGGTACGAGCATACACTAATCCGATATTGTAATGAGATATACCTATAAGTTGGTGATTAGCTGGGAGAACTCTCTCTTGAATGGCCAACGCTCGTTGATGTGAACAAAGAGCTTCATCATATTTCTTTTCTTCTCTGTAGACACTGCTAATATTATTCAAACACCAAGCAACTCTCTCATGATCTTCTCCATATATCTGTTTGAAAATGTTCAATGCTATCTTGAATGAAGCTAATGCTTGTTCGAAGTTGTTCATCTTCAAATAGACAAGTCCTATACCAAGATGAATATTTCCTATTCTTGAGTCCTTAGGAGAGGGCGCTCGTTCTCCAATCATTAAAGCTTTGTTGTACATAGAAAAACTTAATTCATATTTACCTCGATCATGAAAAATATTTCCAAGTTCTTGATAGCAGTCGACAGCATGATCACTATCATTCTCATCTGATAGTTCTTTCATGTATTGAAAACAATACTTTTCGGCAGCATTCAATTGACCCATCTCAGTCAGAAGAACGGCGAGACTAAAAAGATTCCTTGTAGAACCAAATTCTGATTTCTTCAAAGTAAGAAGTGCTTTCAAATCGTGATCATCATCACTAGCGAGAGTCAAATGTATAATATGGACTCCATTTTCTCGTTGAATGATATTGAGAAGTCGAAAAACACAACCAGCCATAAACAAGACTTCTTTTTCATTTGGAAAGAAACTATGAGAAGATATATCGGCAAAGGGTTTGGCATTCGTTACGCTAGGATCTACTTCTATATAAAAAATAATACGTGCCATAGTGTCGTCACTTCCAATAGAATCGAGGAGAAAATCAGTGTATGCTCGATTGGTACTTGTCGAAAGAAAAGAGTTCATGGAAATCAGTTCTCCAATAGAGTTCTGTAAATGATGGAATTCGTCAAACGACATCAGTTGAGCTCGAAAGACCCAAATATGTGTAGATATTTGTTCATGTTGTAATTGGGATAGTTGATGTTGAATATCTCGAATGATTTTACGAAAGGCAAAAAGCGTATCTATATTTTGTGTACGAAATGCTTTGTTTAATCTACGATAAAGAAATGAATCACGTGTATACCTGAAAAAGACTTGTCGAAAGTTATTATTATTTGGATAATTTTCTTACCACCACAAAACATATTCTCTTGTATAATTGCGTTGAAATTCTTTCAAAATGGTCAATTGAGCCGGTCTAGTTTCATACTCATTTCTGCATATTTCAACAAGCGTATTGTTATCGTCTGTTTTACTTTCATGCATACAAATAAGCACATCGAGCACGAGCTGAGAAAACAGAAAAGCTGCATCAATGCCTGAAGATGATCTATCCAAGATACTGCAGCAAAGAGGCTCTTTAATCATTTTTTGTCGTCTTCGATCAAATCTAATTTGATGAACGAAATCATTAAGTTGTATTGTAATGATGTTGACCTTAAAAAAATCGGATGATTTATCATTGATATTTTGACATTTTGTGGCTTTCCACAAGGGTCTCAAAATTAATGAATGAGGAATGTGTATATTATCTCCTCACTTTCCCAGAGCCGGATATTTTTTCGGCAGATCTGTAACGTTACCATCTTGGTTCTTTTGCATTAATGTGCATTCTAGACATTTATCTTCTTGTTTCCAACGAGAATTCACTTGAAAAAATTTTAAAATCAGAAGAACTGTTTGATTAATATATTTAAAAAAAATAATAAATAGATTTTAATCATTAAAATGACGAAATCTAAATGACAAATTGAAATTTTGGCCAAAGATCGATATTATTTTTTAAGGATAATTGGCCTGTATGTGTCAAACTCTTATGACTGCTTATTCAATTTGATATCAAGAGAAGGTGTGTTTTGTACATACCACATTTGAAAATTTTTTACCATTTTCAATAAGTTTAGTCTGTTGTTGAACACAACTTGTTTCATCTCGATCGGACTATTTTTTATTAAATAAAAATATAAATCTAATTTCTTCTTGAATAAACTCACTCGAGCTTTATCAATTTCTTTATTGATTTGATACAGCTCTGCTTCAAGTTCCGTACAACATTTTCGACTTTTAGCAACTTTTTTTTCAAGAAATTGTACATTTAATTGTTTTACATTAAATTTTAGTTCAAGATCACTATAAATAACTGTAATAATGTGTAAAAATCTAATAACTATATTTTATTTACGTAATATAATCATCCAATTTATCAATTTTTTCATTTAATTTTTCAATACACAATTCAATTTGTTTTATTTGTGCCATGCGAATTTTTTCACTTATTTGTTCTTGTTCAAGATTTGTTTTTTTTTCTGCTTAGTTAATTGTACGATTCGGGAGTGTTTATAGCGATGCATTTAAAACGATATATTAAGTAATAGAAGAACAGACAGATTATTAGTATGCATGTATTATAGTGTTAAACTGATAAGGAGGGCGAAGAGAGAAAAGCAATATTTACAATAAGAATAGAGGATGGTCGAGAAAAGAGTAGAGAGATAAATAAAAAGTAAAAACGAAGAAGAAAACGTGTTGTACTCGATGGCAGTACGAAATATTAAAAGATCAATATAAGTTATAAATAATACTAGATCACAAGAACGAAAATATAAGCTAAGAGACGGTCTATAAGTGAATCAAGCATTTTGATAATAGGTTGACCTATCTTTTATATGATCATAGATGAATAAGCATACAAAAAAAAGTCTTGAAATCTTAAATTTCAGATCGGTCTATATCATAGGTAAATCCATGGGTATCCAACCACTTTTTAGTCAAAACATTATTTTCATAGGAAATGCGTCGATATCCTTCTTCTTAAGATCTCATATTTGGCTCATAATACATTGAAAATAAGAATCATTCGAAGGTTCTGTTAGTCTAGCGATCTTTTATCTTTGGCCAAATTATCTCTTTCTTCTTTACATATTAAATAAATTAGAATTTCAATATTTTACTTATTCATCTCGAATATAACTTTAATCTGTGATGACGACTTAATAACTAGAAATGAAATCGGAATCTTTACTAGATTAATTATATGTGAAGATAATTTAGAGATCGTTGATATTCGTAATCTCAATTTACGTATTGAAAATTCAAACTATACTAAAATGTGATTTCAACATTATGTTTGAGCTGTATCTTCCATTGAGTATGGCATAAGTAAGATCAATTGATGTTTCAGAAATTTGAATCTCTACTTTCTCATAGATTAACTTTTGATCGATTTGTTTTATTATAATTACTTTCTTTGTTACATTAAATCAAATAATTTTACAATATATTAAATCTTAAAAATCGAAAGAGCTTTTCCAATTTGCACTGTTATGTGATTGTACAGGAGATGATGGGTTATAATGTTTAACTGTTTTTATTAACATTCCTTGTACAAACTATTGTTCTTATATTAAATTCCATTTTATTGTAGTCGTTGTCAAGTAAAAATTTTTCTTCGATAATAATTCAACTATACAATAGGCATAAAAATAGCATATAAATGAAAACAAAACATATCTTATAATATCTTTTTAGGAATTTATAGTAAGTAACGGTTCGTCTGCCGTAAAAATGGATGATAAATATCGCTTAGATAATGAATTTTCTCTTCAAAAATCTAGTGAAACTACTATACTATCTTCAGTATAATGTTTCATTTTCTTTTTTGTTTTATATACTTATTTTTATCAATCTATATGTAATCAAAATCGAATGAATGTTTAGTACTATGAGTAAGATTACACTTTTGCAAACTAAACATCAAAAGAAGTCTTATCAAATATTTGAATAAAGACATTCTTACTTAACTATGATACAAACCTAATTCACTTGAAAAGATAAATAATTTTTATTAAATTACAAAATATTTACTATTGAGAGAAGTTTGTCATTAGAATCATTTTTCAAATAATTCAGTTTTCTTGAGATTTTTTTATTTATATTGTTTTCCTTTCTGATACAATTCAATAAAATATCAAACCAGGTTTTAATTAACTTTTATTAAAATAAATTAATTCTCTACTGTTTAATATGCAATTATGCATTTTTAATGATGAATAATTCATACGTCATTATTATTGTTTACATTTTGTTTTTTTTTATTTCTAGCTTGAGAAAAAAGTGATGCAATCAATGAAAGCATGATTTATATGTCACGCATGATTAATCAATGTAAAAGAAACGTAACTGGTAGGATGGAGAAAAAGCAAAGGTTGTTTACATATAATTTACTCTTTTTAACCATATTTTTATTCAAAACAAGATTGTTCATTATTTATCATTTGATATAGCTTTAAATAACGATATTTATATACGCTAAGTAACTTACGAAATAAAAACAAAATGGGTATTATTGAATCAATTATTCAAGGTGAAGATGTGGAAGAATCTACGAATGATAATCATAATATTAATTCTAATCAATCAACTGCTTCTCTCGAACATAATATAACAGATAAACTGGATGATCTATTAACTGTATGGAATCCAGCATTTAATGAATTTCAATTTGGAGATAGTCCAGAAAAAGTTAATTTAAATCTTCCTTCGAAATTTTCATTAAATTGGAATAATATGCCACAAGCAGATGAATTTAAAGAAGATCTTGTTAAATATTTTTGGTTACATTTAAGTGAATTTGGTGATAAAATTACAAAATTTATTCCACCAAATATAACTGTTAATGAAAACAGTTATGTTTGTTTTTTATTTGTTCATGAAAAATTATTTAATATTTCTATTCGTTTAATATATGATAATGAACATAAAAATTATGATAATATAATTGAAGCATATGCTAATGCAGTTAATACTCCAATAATTTCAACTGAAAGAGGAAAAGAATTTTATTATGAAGATAATAGAATTATTTATTGTTCTTGTTTTCGTCCAGATAATGATCATATTGTTATTGAAGTTATTCAAAAAGGTCAAACAATAGCTGATGAAAAAACATTTCGTCATATATCTACTCGTTATCAATCACGAAAATCATCAATTAGTCCATTATTAATATCAGCACCATTACATAAATATGATATAATGATATCATATTCTCATAAAGATAAAGAACTTTGTCATCGTCTTTATTATCGTTTAATTGAAGATAATTTTCGTGTATGGATTGATTTAGAAAATATGTACGGTCCAATTGTTGAAAGAATGGCTGAAGCTATTGAAAATTCTGAATTTGTTCTGTTATGTATGTCAAATGCTTATAAATCATCTACATATTGTCAACTTGAAGCAGAATATGCTTTTAAATTTCAGTCTTGTTTAATACCACTTGTAATTAAAAATGATTTTACACAAACAGGTTGGTTAGGTATGCTTTGTGGACTTCGATTACAGATTAATTTTACCAAAACAACATTTGATGAAGCATATGAAAAATTATGCACTGAAATTCGACGATATCGAAAACAACCAATTAAGAAAAATTCATACGTCAATACTGTTTAAATGAATTTAACTTCAGTTATTTATTCCAATATATTTGTATATAATTGAATAATATGATAAACATTATTTTAATCATTGTCATAGTTTAATGATTTAATTCAATCGTTTTTCATATTTATGTATGTAATTTTTTCTAATTGTACGTTTTTAGTGATTTGATTGAAATGTATTATAATGTTTGCATTAAAAGTATAGTCGACGTTTGCTAATGTTATTTTTTTCAAATGATACTTCTTGCTTATAAATATGATTCCATTATATTTAGTTTAATTATTAATGTCATTTCAGAATACATTTAGTTATTGTATACATAAACTAAAATTCATCCTAATAGAAGTAATCTATTGAATGATAACGTCAAGATTCAGACTAGTTTTTGATCTGATGAAGATACTTTAGGTAACTTTACAACATCTTTTAATCGTTTCAATGATTGATTAAGTTTAATCATATTTAGGCTCAATAGAGTACTCAAGTATGTTATCAAAATTTGATCACGAACACAGACAACATTAAAAGACTCGCTATTCTCAAGAGAAACATAGTTGAATTTTTTGACTTTTAATCAATTTTAAATTAGAAAAAAAACCTGATTTCAGCTGTTTCTTTTTAGATTCTTCCATATCTATAGATGAAAATACTACAAAAAGAGTATTAAATAATTACATGTAGAATCACCAAGTTCTAACATTCTTAACACACACTGAAGTTTGTGGAAGACTCAAGGTGTGACTATGAATCGAATTGAAACAGTATAAAAGTCACTGGAAATTAAAAACAATCATTCAAATATCACCTATACACGCAACACTATTGATATAGTTTATCAGGAGAAAGATGATTAAAATCGTGCACCTAAACCGAAAAGAAAAATTATACAAAGGTACTAAAATTTTATTAGAAACTATTGACTATTCGTTAAAACAATCTTATTTCAAATGAATGATAAACAAACAGTTAACATCACATTTTAGTTTAGTATGTACATGTGAGATAATATCTTAACATAATGAGCAGTCTTAAATAACAATGATGGCTACCAGTGTTCAAGTCAGCCTGGATCAAATCGCGTCGCAAAAAATTCATCGAACATCAATTTCACATGAGAGAAACAGCTACTATAGATGAGATAATGATTGTATTACTTTGAATATTGCGAGAGCTTGGATGGGTTCATCAAATAGGCTCTAAATTTATGGTAAAAACTCACTTTAATTGATCCAAAATTATTTTTAATCTCAATCGGGTGGGTCACAAAAAAGTGATTCATGTCAGATACCGATAGCAATCGCGAATGAACAATAGTAGTTATTTAAGAGAGGGACTGTGAGACCATTGAGTATCATGTCTAGAGATGTGCCGGACCGGTTCGGAACCAAAAAATAAGATTACACCGGGACCGGGACCAAAAGAAAGAATCTGATAAAACTTAAACCCTAGTTCATAGTGAAATATTCTATGATTTTAACTGAATTATCTTATGAATCATATGAATCAAAACATGTCGAAGTGCACTAAGCAAAAAAAGTGCTAATGATCAAGAAAATAAATGAAAAAAAATAAGTATTAAAGAGCGATAGTCGTAGAATTGTTTGAGGTGTAATCCAGATAAATTATGGAATAGTTTTTATAGACTGAGATCGAAGCCAGAAAGATAGCTAAGTGCGCTAAACGTTTAGTTGAAAAGTAAATCTGAATTAATTTGTAAGAGTTCCAGCTTTCGTAAGTGAACTTTTATTGACTCATTCAATATTCTCGAAAGTTTTATCTGATGTAATTTCATATATAACAGTTCTTTAAAAGAATTATTGTCAAGTGAGACACTACTAGTTCTTCTTTCCAGTAGTGCCACATATATTTTCTGTATGCTATTATAATTTCATGCGTTCCTGTTTGCATTAAGGAACAAACGAAAGAAACTAATCAAACCATTCACTCAAGCACATGTTTACAAGCAAAATGAACTTCATCCACTATTTCTTCATCGACTATTTTATATATTTCAAAGCATGACTGAAGTACTACTGTAATAGTTCGAGAAAAAAATAAAAATATCGCTTTAATATGTTAGCCGTTTGATCGAAGTCTCCAAACCCTGATCAGTACTTTTGGTTTTAAAGTTGTCAAAAATATGAATCGAGCCTTCATTGGAACTGTCGTGATCATCATGTTGATAGATAGAAATGTTTTTATCGAAAATGTCTTGCATAAAAATTTACAAAGCAGGCCATTAAATTATTTAAAAAAACGCGTAAATCGTCTGGATCACTCGAGTTTATTTACTTTAACTTCGCAATCCAAATTTTGAAACACTATGTAAAGTCACCGGGACCGGGACCAGACCAAAAAATTTCACCCAACCCGAGACCGATACGGGACCAGAAAATATTGGTCCCGCACATGTCTAATCATGGCATATATCCATAGGTGTCATAATATCATTACACTAGGTAACGAGAGCTACGTGTCACAATACCCTACAGAATAACCCAGTTAGCTTTATTCAGTTTCACATGACATATTTTATACCAATGAGTAATCGGTTCATTACTCATAACTGAACTACATATCCTTAAAATTGAGGAATTTGAGTGAATTTGGGTTAATGATCTCGTGATACAACGCTTCAGCAATGGTGTGTACGAAAATGTACTTCTGTAACCTAATAGTATGTAGAAATTCAGATCACATATCATGTTCCAAAGCAAGCGTGCAGCGATATAATGTTCGAACAGCATCTCTCGAAGTGAGGGTGTCGTAGAGTCTTGAATACACGACTAACCACCTGAGTAAGGATTAAGGCGTTTAAGATCAAATGTTGCTAGGAGGATTGTTCGATAGATATTAGTAATTATAATATTAAAAACCAAATGATCGATATTCAATCTGTTATTGAAATAACAGTGTCTGTCTTTTCACATCAAAAGTAATAGATGATTATACGTCGAACGAATATCAATCTCGATGAAGAGAGCTTTTTGAAGGAAGATAAAATTAAGTTAATTCTTTTTTATCTAGACTAGTATCTTTTTTGTAGGTTACGCTCAGCAGCAATTGGTTATGTGTGTACCAGATTCTGGTGGTACTGGAAAGTCGCAGTTGATCAACACACTTACTCGATACTTCTCTTTAACAAAACGATCTCATAAACTACAAAAATTTGCTCCTACTGTTGTTGCCGCTACGAACATATTCGGTAGGACTATTCATTCATTTTTTAAAGACTCTAGAAAAATATCAAAAGGAAAACCAGTATTAACTCCGGGAAATAGTTCCATTCAGAATGAATGGCGTCATGTCGAATACATTTTTATCGATGAGATGTCCATGGTTTGTGTATGATTTTTGGCTCGTTTTCATAAGACTTTAACCATTGGCAAAAGTTCAGATCCAGATGTCCCAGTTGGTAGTATTAATTTAGTTTTATTTGGTGATTTTATGCAATATGCACCTGTAGTTGATAAACCTTTATTTACAAATGTCTTTATCCAATTTGAATCATCTGTCTCTAATACAACATCGCAAGTGCAAAAGTCATTAAGTGAACATGAAATTCAATGTCGAGTTGGGTGAGCACTGATGCTTCAAGTTAACGCTATTTTTAAACTTACGATACAAATGCGAGTAAATAACACAGAATAAATTATATGTTAAATACTTACATTAACAACTAAGTAATTTTTAAAAAGTTTTTTAAAGCAGAAAAAGGAATTGAAACTGAACGTTTTTTTCAATAAGTATTAATTTGAATAAATTTCAGTAAAAGTGTTCTATACTGTTCATGAATGTGTTGAAATATTGGTAAATGCACTTTAAAATTGATTTTCAACATCAATTAACTTTTTCAGTGTGAGTCACACATTTATGATCATGCTGCTGAAGATTACACTAAATACACTTTTGAAATAATCGACAGAAGAATGGTATTATTTCGTACGATGTTCAAAATAAATGACAGACGACTGATATACTCTCGTTGATTGATGCTATTCAAATTGTTTTTCGATAGCAATATTAACAACCTGTACAAAAAATAATCTGATTGCTTTTTATGTAAATTTTATTTTTGTTATGCTCAAGTTTATAAATAATACCACTGATACATATGCAATTGCACATAATTCAAAGAGAAATATGTTTTTAAATATTATTATACTTGCACTGATGATTGTAAATTTTACTTAGAATAAAATATGCAGCCCATGAAGATGATGATATATATTTTTTTCATTCATGATGGTCGTCTTCGTACAATTTATGATATTTCTCTCTGCAATCAATTTAACTGAAACAACTGAACTTTTGTCGATGTTAAATATACCTACATCTGATGTCATTATTGGTACTGACAAAGCATTTCGGCTTCAACGTATAAGTACATATTCATCGAACCTTCAAGAAGAAATCGTTCATTTAGTAATTTATCTCGACAGCTTATGTGCTATATCACCATCAATAAATGTTTGCCTATTTATTACACACACAGCGCTTGTTAACATAGCGGAACTTGCCACTATATTATTACCTCGATACGATAATAATCAAGTTTCTAATATTTTTAAAAACAATATCCGTCGAATATTACAAATTCATCGACCTAGCACATATATCACAAAAACTAATTCTATTGTTCATTTCATTGACAATCAACTTCATTCAGCAAACACTATTGAAAATTCTTTACGTAATTTATCACAAGCACTCGTCGACAGTATCTAATATAATACTACAACAAATTAGTAATAATAAAATTGAATTTGATTATTTGACAAATGCTGAGCTAATGCCATTTTTGGCCTTGATTGTACTCGCCGTTAGCAAATCATATCGAATCATTAATCTTTCTGAAGCACCTAGTTTTTTTTCTCAACTTCTTGTTGCTCAATCTGTACACGTTCGACGCACATGTCTAATCTATCAGCAAAATATTCTCGTTAATTAACCATGCCGTATTACTTCTACATTATTTTTACGTATGTTAGTAGAAAATACTTCTTCATTTCCAATCTATCGTTCTATTTCTTTGCCGGCAATTGTTAATGATGAAAAATTCATGTATTCAAACATAACGGAAATAATTGCGTTCAATACAACTGATCATTCGATAATATCTTGGAATGACGCACCAAAATAAAACGAATGTCTATTCTCCTTCTTTATTTATTACCAAACGAAACCGTCAATCATTTCATTATCTCATTTTCCATGCTTATTTCAATTGTTTACAGCTCGTTCAGATACAGTTAACTCATGTCAAGTAACATGCTCTTGTGCATTACAAATCAATGTTATAAATATTGACAGTAATATTTGACTTTTTTCTCACAATAGAGATCCACTTAATTGTCACTTTCATTCGGCTATTGGTAAATTTAAAGGTTTAGTTACAATTGATGAACTACCAATCGTCCGAATGTCTTGCGGCAATACAATTAAATGTACAAACGTTGGATTACCATCGTCTTTTTGTACTAATCGTAGTATAATGATTAGATCAATAGCTACCAAAAGTTATGAGCAGCTATCAATTATTCTATGGCCAATAAAAGACATGCTGAAGCAGTTTAGATCGACCTATAAACTCACCATTAAAAATTCTTTAAGTGATATTATAGCTGATTTGAACGACAATCAAATCTTTGTAAGGACGGCTATTACAGGAATTGATGTACTTTTCTTGTCAGTAATTTGTATTGTTTCAATATCACTTGTTTGGATCTTTTTTAAGCGAATACGATCGAAAACTGACAAACATGTAGGTAAAGTTGAAACTGATGTGAGCAATCTTGTATGTGTAATCGTTAATTCGTAAAAAGAATAGTATTATACGTAAAATCGATAAACATCATCTGTTATTCGCAATATATTTTTGTTATGAATAAAAATTCACTACTTTCTACTAGATTTTACAATTTAACACTGTAAAATAATTGCTGAATCAAATTACTACTACTAGACCTTAAGTTCTAAATAATTCATCGTAGTATACTAAATCAGCAGCTGCTCACTTTCAAAAGGATAAACATTTCATATAGAAGCATTGATATTGATTAATATCACTCACACCCTCAAGAGAGTAATAAATTTTCATATAGTAATATTAATCTACGATCAATTGATTCAGATTAGAACAGCAACTGAAAAATCAAAAAATCAACATTAGTTCAGAAAGAAAAGGGTTTTGTTGAAAAACTATATATTGATTCTTAAAATAGCACCATTTGCATGAAACTATGAATCTGGGCCGATCCCAAGCAATTCGAGAGCCATTCCAAGTTGAGAAGCGAATATCAGCAAGAAAAATTCAAATCCGCTACTAACTTTCCTTACGTCCAAAGAGAAAACAAATGAATAGCGTCTAAAATAAACAAAAAGCTTCAAAAATTGTGTTTATTGTTTCAAGAACAAACCAAATATATATTTCATATAAAGAAGTGATCGACAGATCTAGTATTACTCTTAAGTCGTTTTTAAGTTGTTCGTGAATTGATGATGATTACAGCATTGTCTAGACGTAATTCGTTTTCTTCAAAATTTCATCGAAGCTCTCGACAGGGTAAGTGGTGTCGATGAGGTTCATTCATATAAATACTGTGCTGATAACCTTAGAGATCGCTTAAGAATGTGTGGAACTGAGATCATCACTATATATTATCATCTCTTGATATCATCATAGTTATATAGAATCAACCTTAACCGATATCACGCTTATGTGATAGTATAACTATATAATATTAACTTACGTCAATGTCGCTCATATGCGAAACAGCATGTGCATAATGAGAACCTTCACCGATATTATACTTATATGATATCGCACACAATAGCATTATCAGGTGATGTAAATCGAATCATTCGAGAGCAGAAGAAAGAAAAGAAAAAAAAGAGAACGAGTGATACGAATAAAGTCAGTTGGTGATTTGTGCGTGTAAGAGAAAGTAGCTCAGTGTAAACGTGTGTGTGAACAAAAGAACAGTGTTGAAATAAAGATCTTCTCATTAGTTACGAATTTAAATTTGAACGATAGCAAAAGTGAATAAGCTCAACAACTACATAATCTAATGACGACCACTTTCTTATATCAATCAACAATTGTTCACATTTATTTTTCGTTACAATCACAAAACATATGTTCGACTTTATCAAATAACTCATCTGTTGCTTTTTCTTCTATACTTGCCGACTCTATTAAGATCGATGATCCTAAAGAAGCCAATGATGTTGATTGTGATAGTATCACATCAATGTTGTAGTTAGTATAGGTAGTTTGCAGGGATGCTTGCTATTGTTGTTATTGATTTGAATCGTTAATGATGGAGTAAAGAAGTTCGTAAATGACTTGAATCATTGCGAGTGTTATTTTGTTGACTATGGTGTTAAGCCATAAATGAAATCTTTGAATCTATACATCTTTGCAATTCCTTCTATGTTATTTTTAGTTTAGTAATCGAGATTTTTTCGCTTCCTGTCGCTTCTCACATTCTTTTCTTTCATGTTTTTCTCTTTCTCTTATTTTTTCATATTTTTTTCTTTCCATTCCTATCTTTCTCTTTGCCTTATTTTCTCATTTTCTGCACCATCATCATACTTGAATTGCATTTGTTTTTTTTTGTTCTGTCATGTGCTATTACTTTTACATAGAATGAATATGAATAGAATACATATGTATAATAATGTTTATATAATCAACATTTTATTTTCTTACCACATTCATTTCTTTTAGATTTTATATACAGTGAATTTATTTATAAGAAAAAAAGTAAAATGGCAAAAGTACCGACTCGTCAATTAGGAAAAAATGGACCTCAAGTATCGGCGATTGGTTTTGGAGCTATGGGTTTATCTGCATTTTATGGAACTCCTGCATCGGATGAAGAACGTTTTAAAGTTTTTGATCGAGCTATTGAACTTGGTTGTACATATTTTGATAGTGCTGATATATATGGCGATAATGAAGAACTTCTTGGAAAATATTTCAAAAAATATCCAGAACAACGTAAAAAAGTTAGTAGAAGAATAATACAAGCATTTAGTCTTATATTAAAATATGCAAATTTTTATTTTTGCTAAATGAATTTGACAAATATCGAATATTTTTCTTTTATAAAAAATTAATTTTTAATTTAATAGGTATTTCTTGCAACAAAATTTGCCAATTGTGTTTCTTCTGAAGGAAAATGGTCTGTTCGTTGCGATGCTCAATATGTTCGTGAAGCAAGCGAAAAAAGTTTTAAACGTTTTGGTCTCGATTCAATTGATCTGTATTATGCACATCGTATTGATAAAACTGTACCAATTGAAGAAACAGTTGCTGCTATGAAAGAACTTGTTGATGCAGGCAAAGTTAAATATCTTGGTTTATCAGAATGTTCAAGTGATACACTTCGACGTGCATATGCTGTTCATCCAATTGCTTGTGTACAAATTGAGTATTCACCATTTAGTTTAGATATTGAAAAAGAAGAAATTGGATTGTTAAAAACATGTAGAGAACTTGGTGTAGCAATTGTTTGTTATTCACCATTAAGTCGTGGAATACTTACAGGACAGATCAAGAGTCCAGACGATTTTGAAGAAAATGATTTTCGCAGATATGCGCCACGTTTCTTCAAGGAAAATTTTCCAAAAAATCTTCAATTGGTTGATACATTAATATCATTAGCTAAGAAGAAAGGATGTACTTCTGGTCAATTAACATTAGCCTGGATTTTAGCACAAGGTGAAGATTTTATTCCAATACCAGGTACAACTAAAATAAAAAATTTAGAAGAAAATGCTGCAGCAGCTCAAATTATATTAACTAAAGAAGAAGTTCAAGAAATTCGTCAAGCTTGTGAAAAAGCTGATGTAGCAGGTGAACGTTATCCTCCACAATATTCTGCTAGTTTATTTGGTGATTCAGCTCCAAAGAAAACATAAATTAATTAAATTCAAAATGAACAAACTTTATAATTTTCTTAACTATATGTCTCTTTATACGATGTGTGTTACAGCATGAATATTTAGTTATATCAGTTATATTAATGTATTATTGTAGTACTTGATAATAAATCAAATATTAAATAAGAGAAAATTTTTTATTATTTTATTTGTTAATTAATAACTATGTTATACATTTGATTTTAGTCTTTAATATCCGCTTAAATGTCGTCTATTTAAAAAAGACAGGGTGAAAATATATGTTACAGGGGAAATTGAAATCTCCAGGACAATTTGAAATGATGTTGTTTTTCCTTACATTTTGTGAAAAAATACTCAGGATTTTAACTTCCAACATCTCGAGACTGAGAATGCGAGTGAAGAAAATGATCAAAATGAATGTGTACGGCAGAATGAAGGACAGACGAGCCCCTACACCCTCATGCTCAACTGTATCCTTATCCCCCCATCCTCACCTTCAGCCTCATGCTTATTCCTATCCTAACCCACATCCTTACGTTCACTCTTAAGATTGTGGAAGTTAAAATTTTAATTTCCTCTGTAACATATATAAAACAAAATATAGCACTATGATTTTTCATCATTAGAAATACGAAATAAAAACGCATTCAGTTATATATTAAAGATTTTCCTAAGATCTTTGCAAAAGGTTTTTTAATCAGTTTTCTAAAAACAATGCTGAAAAAATGACTTCTCATTAAATAGGAAAAACGATTAAAACCTTTTTTGTTTTCATGAAAATTAATGGATAAATAAAACTAAATATACAGTATTGATCTTGTATAATTTTGGAGATTTTCGTTAATTGTTTTAAATGCACACTCGATTTTTGAAAATTCAACGAATGAACCAGATTAAATTGTTGACTTCTGCGTTTTATTTTAATGAACAAAATTTTGAATGATCCAATATGGACACTCATCAAAGACGATTTCGTTTTGACATGAACAACAAAAGTTTATCCTTATTTTCCGCTTATCAACTAAAATGTTTTCGTAAAAAAGTGAAAATATTCTAAAATATACACTATGAAAAGGCCTACAATCTCCAAAGTAAAACTTAGTTTAATTTTGTTGGTTTTATTCTGAAAAAAAATCATTCGTTCGATACGAATGAGAGATCATTTTTTTTATTTTTAAATTAAATTGCTCTTTGGAAATTGTAGACCATTTCATAATGAATATTGCAGGATATTTTACTTTTTATGAAAAAAAAAATTACTTAATGAAAAGATGGAAGAAGAAAAATAAATTCTTTCTTGTTCATATGAAAAAAACTCATCAACGAGCAGCGTCAAAAATTAATTACACAGAATTTTGCTTTTCTTTAGAAAAAAAACAACATAAATTTAAGTAAGTGTTCTAATGCAAATTGTGGCTCCAGTTACTTTAGTCATCTACAGGAATTCTCTGCCTTTGAAAGATGTCGAATTAAATTTTTTAAAATAAAATTTAGGTCATATTACCTTGTAATATATAGTTCGTATGCATATGGACCTTCTATGTTCGATTAATGAAAGCCAAAAATGTGTAACTTATCCTTACGAAAAATTTTCATTCATTTTTAACAAAATGGTTCGTTAAACAATTAAAAAACTTAGGGTGTGTCAAAAGTTCTAATCATGGTGTTATTTAATCATCTAGTAAGCTTAAAGAAACTTTCTTTTTATATAGTCTAATAGAGAAAAGAATACTTCATCTTTCTATCCTATTTGATTATAATTCAACTAATATTATAGTAAATAAACTCTTGATAAAATCTGTTTTGTTCACATATGTGCTGATTATATTAGTAACAAGATACAGCGTGAAAAACTCTACAATCTACATAAGGCTGCTTAATTTATAGTTGTATTTTTCTTATCAAATGATTATTATTACTATTTGTCGAAATATCATAGATACACCTTTGATTGGTTCAGTTATCAATGTAGCCTATGGTCAGAGGTACCAGCCTGGTTTCGACTGGTGATCTAGTCAAAATCTATTTGGAATTAATGCTTTAGACAACTTTAAACGTTAGATATTGCTATGAGTCAATGAGAAATTTGATGTTGCGATAAATTCAGCGACAAGCTATTTTAATCACAATGTGAAGTAAACTATATTATATATACACCATTGCAACCAATATAACGATATGACAGATATAGTAGTATCAGTGGTAAAAACGGTATCAGAAGTATCAACTTGAAATTTCAAAAATCAGGAAATGATTTACTGGTTTTCTCTCAAAGAAAACTGAAAATTTTGCCCATCTAATCAGTTGTTACATTTTTCTATTAAGTTATTGATAACAAAACTTTCTTTAAGTGATATATATTGGAAAAAGAAGATAATCATATGGAATTTATTTTACTATTTACTTCACAATGGTTCATTAAAATATACCGATAAAATAGAAACTAAAGTTAATTAAATATCAATACTGGACTAAACAAAATGAAAATGCATGAACAATAATTTATCAACTATATTATTTATGTCATTTATGTAACATGACCATAAATGGAGAGGGATCACAATAAGCTAGTAGCTGCCAAAGATGTTTTTCATTTTTAGCAACTAAGTTTACATATCTGATCATTAATATTATGAGAGTAACTTTTCTTGATTATCGTTTTTGTTCTCGCAAGAAAATCGCCTGAGGTATCCAGCATCGATTTCCTTCATTCATATATCGTTTGATAGAGAAAATCGAGATAGTAAAAAGTCTAAAAAAGTTTGAACTGACAGCTCTTCCTTGAAAAATTTAGTATTCAGTCAAGAAAGATCATACACACTGAAAATATTTAGCAGTACAAGTTTGCACGCATTGCTAAACAACCTGAAAATTTTCGATTGTTTCGTCGTTCCGCTCTTGATTTACAGGATTTTTGTTTATCATTTAAAAAACAGGAATTTTGTAGTCTTAAGAAACCTGATTTTTGTATGAGATATTTGGCAATCCATCTGAGAATGACCGTCGTTTCCGATATGCCGTTTAGAAATCTCTCACATTAGAAAGATATTCTCTTTATCAAAAGTCTTATACACACAAAACTAAACTTTACAATGAAGGCTATAGTCAACTGCAGGAAGATATTTTTTCCTGAGAAGAAAAAATTCTATAAGTCAAGAATGAAACGACCAAACCGGCTAAAATTTTCAGATTGATCAGTGATTTTTTTATGAATTAACTTGGAGACTTACGATAAATGTTTTATTTATTCTTTGGTTCAGTTAAAAGTGCAAAAGATAGAAATATTATGAGCGGAAATTTGAAAAAATATTTATTTCCTAGACAAAATAAACTTGACATCTCATTTTTGAGATTATTTCTTCTCAGTATTATCATTTGGACTGATGTTTTTGCTGCAGATAGCTAGTCGATTGCTCGATATGTCCTGAAACATCTAGCTCTATAGAATGAGAAACCATTGAGAAAACTACAAAATATGTCTTATGTAGTCATGTGCTACTGAAAATGAAATTTAATTTAATGTATCCTTTCTCAACATTTTCACTTGTGACAGTATGTGAGTATTAATTCGAAGATAAAGATAACCATGTGCAATTTCTTCTATAATTAACTCATCCAGCTTGTTTTTTGAACTGTTATGCTGAATGTATCAAAATCTTCACAATATTTTTTATTTCGTATATATCTCGACTTCAGTTGATGAGAACACTCTCTACTAAAGTATTCTGATGATTTTTCGTATGATCCAAATGAAACATCTATATATTAGTACTACTTTTCATCGTATTTAAAATAATACAAACGTTTCGAAGACTTTTTTATTTTGTAGTAGAAACTTCGATGGTACATCTTTTGAAAAGTCTTTCAAATATTTTCAGTTTTTCGAAGAGAATTGAGAAAATTTGTAAAACAAAAACAAACTAACAGTATCTTTTCATATTAACTAGTTATGTTGAATAATTGGAAAAATCGTTTGCTAAATCTTATTAAAAAGCTATTGACTTCATTATCACATGTATTCTTTATTAAATATTAGATATTTTCCTTTGTTTGTACTAATAAAAATTATTTATAACTAAAATAGTCGTTTTCATTCTTCTTTATTTGCTATGTTAAGATAAGAAGAACACATTGAAATATAAAAATGAAACATTATTACTTTTATTCACATTTTTTTAAAAGTATTCTTATCATTTTAATATGGTTACTCTGTTATTTTTAACCACATTGTTGACGATATCTAGTAGTGTTACTGCTTTTAATGTAATAGGTTATGCAAATGTTCAATATACTATTCTATATAATCAATATCGTGATTTATCATTTGAAACATATCCTTTTATAGGATATCCATTACAATCTGATTGGATGTCAATACCTATTCTTCATAGTTTTACAAATGGATTTTTTTCTGGAATATTTTGGAATTTAATAGAAATAAATGCTACTCAAAATATTTTAAAAATGGCAACTGATTTAATGTTACCATTAGCACCTGTTGCTAATATGACAGATACACATGATGTTGGTTTTGTAATTATGTCAAGTTTTGGTCATGCATATCATTTATTAAAAAATCCAGATTATTTACAAATAATGATTACTACTGCTAATTCATTATCTACTCGATATTCACCTATTGTACGATGTACACGATCTTGGAATAGTAAAGAAGGATTTTTAGTTATTATTGATAATATGATGAATTTAGAATTATTATTTGAAGTAAGTAATCAAACAAATAATCAAACATGGTATAATATGGCTTGGCAACATGCCAATAGAACAATGTATGAACATTTTCGACCAGATAATAGTACTTATCATGTTGTTGAATATAATGAAACAGATGGAAGTGTTATTCGTAAATATACTGCACAAGGTTAATAAAAAATAATGTTTTCTTTATAATGCTCTTAAATTATATTTTTATTAATAGGTTATGCTGATTGGTCAGCATGGTCTCGTGGACAAGCATGGGCAGTACATGGTTTTACTATTGCTTATCGTTATACACAATATCAACCATTTCTTGATAAAGCTATTGGTGCAGCAAATTATTTTCTTTCACATCTTCCTAGTAGTACAGATTCAATTCCATATTGGGATTTTGATGCACCTCATAATTCAACAATACCTTATCAACCACGAGATACTTCAGCAGCAGCTATTTTTGCTAGTGGTCTGGTTGAATTATCACAATATGTTACAGTAACTGAAATCAAAGATCGATTTTTAACAAGCGCGAAAGCTATTGTTGATCAACTAACAAGTCCAACTTATTTAATATTAGGTAATAAAGATTATATTTTACGTGCAGTTATTGCTAATGGAACACAAGGTCCTTATCCAGCCAAACCTTATGATATAGCGACTGTATTTGGTGATTATTATTTAACACAAGCCGTCTTACGTTTATTGAAACTTTAATAATTAAAAAAAGATTTTGAATTTTTTTATAATTGATAAAAATAAGATAAATAAAGAAGAGAAAATTTCATTGCTTTTCTTTAAATATTGATATTATCAGACGATTTTTTAATGTAAAACATAGAAATAGAAGGAGAAAAAAACCAAATATATAAACGTAAATTTAATACTAAAATATAAATTCTTTTGAATATTCTAAAAAGAGAAAAATCTAATATTTATTAGATTTTATTACCAAATAATGAAACTATTATACAATATATATTATTTTGTTATTTTATCCAATAGAATATTGAGTGTATTCTGTAAAGTATCCATACGATTACTCATTTCATTAAATTTATTTTCAAAATTTTTTATTTCAGTTCTAATTGCTACTATTTGTTCACTTGTATTACGTTGTATAGTCATTAAATCAGCAAAACCTATACAACTATCCATTAAATTTCGTTGATTTTGTTTACTTTTTTGAAAATTATGTATCGATTGAATTAATATTCGTCGAGTTTGAAAATAACGAATAGATGTTGATTTATTATGTCGTTTTAAATACCATACTTTAATAGAAAATTTAATAACATTTGCTGCTTGATATCGAAATTTTTTAGTTAATTGTATATCTAAGACAAATGTATGAACATATTTTTCTTCATGAGTAAGAAGAAGTTTTCGTGAAAGAATAGCAATAAGTAGAGCTGTTAATAAAAGACCAATCAAACCAATGATTCCAGCAACACCTAATAATAATTCAATTTGAAAAGATTTAATAAAACTATAAAAAAAAAACATATTTTTTTTTACTTACTTCGTCCACAATATGTTGATGGAATTTGATCACCATAACCTACAAAACAAAAATTTAAAATTTGACATATCTGTTAAACAGTGTTATATACGCACCAATAGTCGTAGCTGTAATAATAAAAAGCCACATTGAATCAGACATAGATAAATGTTCTTTCGTAGATGTATAATTACAAGCACGTAAAGACCAACTTCCAATAAGAAAGATAACAGTACATAATATAATTAAACATCGTGTTGGCCATCGTTCAAGATAAGTTTTCATAAGAAAGAAAAAATTAATTGGTACATGATTTAAATATCCAAATGATCGTAATGGTATATCACGAATCAAACATGAATGTAACATAATCGAACGACCAATTAAATAAAGACGAAAAAACACTTAATAAAAAATTTTTATATAAAAATAAAACAAAATTAAAACTTACTTGGTAAACCAAGTCCAACATCAATAGCAGTATAAGACATAGAATGAATTTTTGATGAAGATAAATTAGATATTGTTAAATTTAAATTTATTTGATTTTCATCATTGGATTGAGGATAAGATCGAGGTACGGGATGAATTGCACAAATTATTATTTCAATTATAATCAAGAATATTTTTATATTTGTTAATTCAACACGCCAATCTTCAATTTTATTTCGAAATGAATAAAGTTTTATATCTAAATAATGATAATATAAGATAAGAATAAGAAGAATAATTGTACTAATTGTAATTATTAATTTAATGAACCAACTAGCTTTTAAATCTTGATCATTATTATAATTAAAATTTAGTTCATTTTCAATAATCATAAGAATAATACCAAATATAGCCAAAAAAGACATTATATTGCTTATTAAAGCACTAGAATAAAAATATAGATTGAAAATATAATGAAAAGAAATATACCTTACAGTCGAGTATAAAAATATTCTCGTACACATAATCGATATCGAAGATTATTTGATGAAATTTGTAATTCTTTAGTTAATTTGGAATGATTATCTGTTGAATGAATAGAAGAAGTAGGTGGTTTTAAATTAGAATTCATAAGAGTTATTGTTGATGATGATGGTATATGCGTATTCAATTCTATATGTTTTACAATCGGTACATTATTAGTTGTAAGTTCATTAATTGATTGCAAACGAAAGTTCTCATCAGAATCTATTTTATTCATACTTGATTATCTTGTTTATTCAACTATTAATGTATTTGAATGAGTTATATCTAAGAAAATTTATTGAAGAAGTGTTACCTACTTTCTAACTATCAAAGCGTTTGTTTATGTTTGTATAAATGATGAATATTTTGTGCAATACAGATAGACATAAAAAACTAACGCCTTTTTCTTTTCGCTATACGCAAATGTTACTAAGCATATAAGAAAGAGAATCACCCAAAAATCATGTTTTGTGATATGATAAATAAAAGCATCTACATTTGCTTACTGACAGGAAACAATAGATACATTCATGATCAATTTATAAATGATAATTTACCTGAATAACAAAACAAATAAATCGAATAGTTATGAAACGAGCACATGTTACTTTTGCTATGGGGTTTTAATACGATGCGATTATACCCAGATGTATTGATGCAAATAGTCTTTATTGTATATTTCGTTTGATGTTATATTCAAACATGTTTATATATTTTCTTTTCGAATTCGAAAATGATTCTTTTCTTGCAGTAGAGTAAATAATAAAAGAACAATCAAACTAATTTATTGCAACAATATTTATTAGCCATGATAAAAACTAAAACTGCTCACAAATTCTTTCACAATACATTAATGGATATAGATCTCTGTCACTTAAAAACTTTTATATTATTATTTTTTCTCAAAAAGATAATTTCTAATTCAAAACACATGCTAATCTCAGTAAAAGTCATAATGATGAAGCATGTCGTATCAGGGTTGGAACCGGACGGATTTTTACATCCGGTCCGGTCCGGTCCGGTCAAAATCCGGCCGGTTTACTTTAAACCCCAAACTGGTAAAAATCCGGCAAAAGTCCGGTCACAATCCGGTAAAAGTAAAATAAAAATCCGGCAACAGCCCGTAAAAGTCAGGGAAAATCCGGCAAAAGTCCGGTAAAAGTCAAGGAAAAATTCGGCAACGGTCCGGTAAAAGTCAGATAAAAATCCGGCAACCGTCAGGTAAAAGTCACATAAAAATCCGGCAACAGTCTGATAGAAATCCGGCAACAGTCCGGTAAAAGTCAGGGAAAAATCCGGCAAAAATCTGGTTTCGTCCGGTCAGACCGAAGTCAGATTACCGGACCGGTTTCAACTCTAGTAAATTAGAATATATAACCAAAAGACTAGTATATGCAAATCTATAAGTGTGATTACCATCTCTTCTATATCATATGTTACATTTTTCGAATATATTAAGTTCAAAGGTACTAGCAAAATAAACTGAATTAACCAGTGGGGTTAGCGCTACTATTTAGGAATATCAATCATATATTTTGGTTCCATTCTATTCCTTGGAGTACATTTGACTTCTTGAAATGTTATTTTAGCTGAAATGAGGTGACTAAGTACTACTTTTAGCGAAGAAAACTCTTGAATACAAGTGTGAGCTTGAGAATAATCGTCTGGTGAAAATCCGGTTTCATCCGGCCGGATGTGAAAATTCGTCCGGTCTTGTCCGGTCCGGTCCGGAACCGGATTGTCCGACCGGTTCCAACTCTGTTACAGATGAAAAGAATTAGATATAGCTGTTAGGGGCTACAAATAGCTTTAATGAAATGAATATAAAAGTAAAAGATTGGACAGTTTTAAATGCGTAGATACAGAAATAACGGATCAGATACGGAAACAAGAGGTTTTAGGACAGAGTTAATATAGTAAACATAGATTTAAGTGATAAAAGATAGAAATAAAAAGTGAAGAATTGAATTAAAGAGCTAGATACAGATCTAAAGTGTAAATATATGTATACGCTTTCGAAAAGGCGTTTCTGTCAGAAACCAACCAAAAATAATTTCCGTGTATTTGGAAAACTATCTTGCTCAGTTTTCTATAAATACGCGTGTTTAGATTGTAGGCCTATGCCAGTAGATATAGGTATTGATAGAAAGGATGTCGTTGAAGTGCTGTCAGATGAGATGTCGTAAGAAACTTTTTCTTAAACAGAGGAAGAATAGATTTGTATGAAGCTTTGAGCACAGAACTGTTTTTTGCATCTAACGAAACTTTGAAAAGATTAAAAATTTGTTTCAAACGTCGAAATCCTTTTGAGTTTTATATAGTATTTTTTTTTCAGTGTAGATGCCTCCAACAAAAAGTAATCCCAAGTCGCTCAAGCAGTCCTAGTCGACTAAAGTAGCTTAAAGTAGCGTGAAGCGACTGAAAGTAACGTCGAGTACAGAAGTTGTTGCTTTCTTCTTGTAACTAGCGCGCAGGATGAAGAAGTTTAAGGAACTGCAGCCCTAAGGACAACACATAACTCAAGCAATATGTGGGATCCAAAGAACTTCAGGAAAAGTGGATAGAGAGCGAGACTAAGAGTAAAAATGATGACGCACACAAAAACAATTTCTATGCCTGATGAAAAGGTGGAGTTTCATGAGACCAAAGGTAATTTGAAAACTCGCAGAATTCGGACAGGTCTCATTTTCTTAGTAAAATAACAGTATTATTATTAAATAAATAGACATCGGCTGTTCATAGATGAATAAAAATTTAATTCTTCTACCTGCTATTATTGTGGTTGTTGAGGTGCTTATGGTAGTAGTAACGGTAGAAGTAATACTAGTGGTAGTAATAGTGGTAGTAGCAGCATTAGTAGTAGTAGTAGTATATGATATTGTCGTGGCTAAAATGAAGCAAAGAACCTCATGTCAATAAGTCTATCTTACTTTTTTTTAAGTCGCTTATATTATATTTATAGAATTTGTTTAGCAAAGTATATGTTTGACTCATTATAAATGAAAATGCAACAGAACTGTCCAAAAAAACTGCTGGATAAAATATATTGATATGTTTAATTGAAATCGAAATGTTGGAAGGGCTCTTTTTTTTAATAAGAAGCAAGAGATTTGGGGATGTTTGCGGTAGTGAGTTTCAAAAGATAATCTGACATCAGTGCCTGTGCTTGTATAGGTATACATATTTATACATATGTATGATACGTATAACTATTCGAGGTGGTGATGAATTTAATATGAGTAGGACATCGACAAATTTTTTAGAAGAAGTTTATAGGGATCGTACAAAATCAAGAAATATGTTTAAAACAGATCATTTGACACAATATCATGACGTTCTCGTTATACTCTACAGCACTTTAGCAAAAAAGATTCATATCGGTTCTTTAAGAGACGTCTTGAATGTCACATGACAATATTTTACGTTTTTTTACAAAGTCAGTTATTATCTAAGTATGGCGATACTAAACGTTTCATTATGTGAAAAATTGTTGTCTCTTCTCCCTACCACATATTTCACAAATATGCTCATGTTCAATGAAAAATTCCAGAACCTCTAGGATCCGAAATGATATGATTTGTCTAGTCAAAGAAGTATTACTGTGATGAAGCCTATCTATAGTTTTCGATAAGTCTTAGTAGTTTTACTCGATCTTGAATCTAATAAACCTAGAGCATACCACACTAGAATACAAATACAGCACAAAGAAGCTTAGACATAATAACTAGCGGCAGACGAAATAAAAGTTGGTATTTGTATCGTATCCATTCCCGTGTCATAATCAGATCGCATAATCAATACAGCACTCAAAGCGAAACTGTAACAGTAGAGGTGGCCACTTAGTGAATTTTCTATCTTTTTTCAACTCAACGCACAATAGAAGAGTCATTTAGATTATATTACAAAGCTGAAATCTTGGCCATTTCATTGTAACTCCTCGTTTCGAAAATAAATAAAAATCTGGCCAAAAAATACGAAGATGGATACTTTTTTGCAGTTACTTCTTCTAACTCCCAGTATATGACCTAACAAACCGGTGAGTTTTTATCGGTTTAAAAAGGTTTTTTTTTGAATCGGTCGGTCACTGACCAAACTAGACCGGATCAATTATAACTTTACTTCAAATCATATAGAATTCTAGTAGCTTTTCTCGATTTTATCCAATGAAGCCTACTTTATACAATATTTGTGGAAATAAAAACTTGGAAATATGTAGATCCGATAGTTCATAACTCAACGCATCATCAGAAACGACTATTTTTAATCAGTTATTTTAGTGTATGTCTAAGTATTTTTTTTATACCAACTTATCGAAAATAATACAGTAGATCATCATTACTAATATTATACAGATTCTACTCATTACTGAAGTGACTGCAAACAATAATGACTTCGTATAGATTTAAAACGTTAGTAGCCAGTGTTCGTGTCTCCACAAATACAGGACTTCCGTTATGAGATAAAAGTATTGAACATTCCAACTTACTTCTTAACCACATTGTTAAAATTATCGCGAGAGCTATGCCACCCAATAACAAACCAATTAGAAAACAAATTAGACAAGTTTTGGTTGCTGGTGTTCAACAACTAGCAATACATCTTCTGCAACAAAAGAACAATGGAAATCAATAGCGTCTAGCGAATGAGGAATATCAAAGTGATCTTAAATATTCTCTTTTGTTAACTGATCCAGATTTATTTTCAGTATTGACATTTAATTCATCTACTTTCATCGCCCATATATCACTCTTCATTTCAATTGCTGATTCAAATGCTAGACTCATATTTGAAATATTTGCATTTGATTGTGATAATCGTACAGCATGTTTGTCATTGGATATCAAAGATTGTGCACCAAATCGATGATGAACTGGTTTATTTGATACATTGTATTCTGACGTATTAAAGTTGTTCTCGGAAGTATCAGCTTTCTTAGCGTTGCAGAGACTGAAAAGGAGACTTCTACTGTGTTTTTCATTATCCTGAATAAAAAAATTGAAAATCTTATATTCTGCAAGATCCATATAAATGTATCCTCTTCTTACCATCAAGCTTATGCGTTCGCTTTTCGTAACAATGTAAGCAGAAATATGAAATATATAATTTTAATTTGTTACATTTTTTAGCAAAGTTTTATTTCAAAACTCTTATATGGCATTATGGTCTCCACAGAAGTGACAAAAGATGCCTATTATTTATTATGAATAACGAAATAGATTTACATAAAAAAATCATTAAAGTTTTTAATTGAAAAAGAAAGACATGTGTATCAAGGTTTTTTTCTCTGATTGGCTAATTAGCATATAAAGATTATTATGTAGCTCGCTTTTACCATCAACCCAACAGTTTTGTACGACTTTCAATAAACCTTCTCCCATATTAAAAGACTCCGGATCTTCTATAATAATGAAGCAAATAAAATTTCTGTGGAGGCTTTCTGTTTGAAATATACAATCTATGTTGACAAAAAGTTTTTAAAATTTTCCAACAAATATTTATTCTTTCATCTCAAATCATATTAAATTTCAGTAGGTTCACCACAATGTTTGTAAACCTGGAGATTTTTTAATTGAATCTGAGGAATATGATATATTTTAATAAATTGGAACACATTTCGATGATGATCAAAACATTCCGGTAAGCTTATCGGAGGACTCACGAAAACTCGTGAAAGAAGGCTCTAGAAATGTTTCAGGAGCTCAGAATCTACTATTTCTTCTTAGATGAAAGTTTTTCAATATCGCTGCCATTTGATGACACAGAATTATAAAATATTTTAAATACCAGAAAGTAAAATACTGCCACATCGTAGTCGTTTATTGTCTATTAACCGACCCAGAATAATCTGAATACGAAAACGAACGAGAAAAA
This sequence comes from Macrotrachela quadricornifera, assembly GCA_022393335.1. Taxonomy (NCBI): domain Eukaryota; kingdom Metazoa; phylum Rotifera; class Eurotatoria; order Philodinida; family Philodinidae; genus Macrotrachela; species Macrotrachela quadricornifera. Next base: position 92,689 of record JAJEKB010019401.1, read on the forward strand.
GTCCTCAACTATGAGTCTCACTTTTGAAAAGGATATACACCAGTTTGTAGAACTCGACAAGTTGAATCTCGTAGTATGTTTCGGTTTGTCCAACAGAGCTTTTTTCATGTAGAATACGACTCGAAATATCATAAGTTCAACATAGTATTATCTGGCATGCGGATTAGATGTTTTTAGAAATATAGGAACTCGCATAGGATTCGACTTTCCAAAAATAAAGGATTTTTAAACACATTAATATCATCCAAGAATGCAGTTTTTATAACACCAAAGCTTGAAATTTTGTATTAATAAAGTGAAAACAACAGACTTAGTATCAAGTAACCTATTTCATCTATAAAAATAAACAATTAAAAGATATAGTTGTGCCAATCGATGATCTTATCGCTTTCTTTCCAGGTTCCTGTTTTCGTTGGTTATCAGGCAAGATTCTTGTCTGAAAAATCCGATCTTGTCTTTGTTGTTTGAGTCGTGTCATATTGAAAAGACCTTTTATCGGCTACTATTACTATTTGTTTTATACTATTTTATTATGGCTTTTGCATACTATATACAAAAAACTGTAAAAATACAAAAAAATACTTATTTTTTTAATGTTATCATTGACGTATGCATCTAGGATTTCTATCGTCGCTTAATAAAATCCTTTTGTTCATAATAAAAGAATATCTAAAAACATAGAATAGACAGAAAGATTAATCAGTAACATACTGAAATGTATTCAATAAGTGTGATTTATTTTAAAAAATCTAAAAAAAACTATTATACAGTCCATTGTTTTCTCTATATCGAATGAGAACATTTTACCTTCATCTAATTGAAATAGAGCGGTTTCATGTTGTTTAATAATGAGCTGAACATTCTTCAAAGAGTACATTTTTGAAGTGAAGTTGCACTACTTATTGGATTAATAATGACTAAATGACGTTCAGACATCGCTTTTCATATATAATCATACAAAGACGATACCACATGCTGCTCAACTTGGAAAGCTGAGAAGAATATTTTTCTTTTCTTTCACTAGAATTTTGTCTGAACAGTAAAAATTTTTAAAAAATTGTATTTCTTTTCAGTTTCTGTTTATTCAGAATTTTCAGACAAGATTCTTTTCAAAGGAAAAAAAATTCTTATCTAAACTTTGAAAATATTTTGAAGAATTTATAATTCTTGTCTGAAAGTGAAGGAAAACAAGAACCTGGAAAGAGAATAGCAAGAAGTCTAAACTTTTTAATTCTTCTCTTTTCGCTTAGGTATTGTCATACAAATGAATTTTCAGTCAATCGACATAGTAATCAAAAAGGAAAATATCATTTGTTTACAAAAGATGTCGTCATGATACGATTATTCTTTAAAAATACTTGACTATACGTTGATACATCAAATCAATGATTAATAACTATACATAACACAACTGATTTATATCATTTAAAAAACTTTTTGACTTCTTTTTGTATAAAATAGGAAAAAACATAATTATATGGGACAAAATACAGGACTTTTCAAAAAGATAGGAGTTATAGGCAATATAGGTCGCATCTGATCCTAGGTCAAATCGAAAAAATGGTTACATGAGTATATAAGGATTTTATTGAAAAAAATATCAACTATATATATTAGTTTTCATGGATTATTTATTATCAAAATAATTAGAATGATGATTAGTAACACATGCCGATGAGAAATAAGAATAACAGAAAAAACGAGAACATTATTAAGAATAAATATAGAAAAAAAATGTTTATAAATAATACAAAAAAAAATTGTTATAGTTTTTTAAAAATATTATCCATAAGATGACTGTTGTTGAATAATAAAGTTCGATTTTGATGCTATTGATTTTATCTCATTTAATATCGTAATAAATAATCCCAGGTCGAATAATACGGTCCTTATACTTTCGTTTATGGTGCCGTATGAAGCAAATTTACGGCGAAAATACAGATAGCCGTATCGATTGATCTGAGATGAAACATTCACTAAAGGTTGTTATTGAGAATTAGAAACATTTTCAAATAAATTAAAAGATTGAATTAGATTAGTTTTCAATTCATTTAATAGCGCAACGAGACCTGATTCTTCAATATTTATTTGGTGACTTAAGACGTTGCTGTTGTTAGAACATATATATTATTTGTTGAGTGTGGTGGTGATTGGATGTGATCAATTAATATTCAAATTCAATGACTGACGATGAAGATAATATATACGAGGATTAGAATAAGGCCGATAATGTCGAGATTCTTCATCAGAATTATGAGTAATCATAAATGAAAAACATATATATATATTGTTACTGTTGTTGTTGTTGAACAAATGATGAACCACGTAATATGTTGATATTAAATATTTGAACATTATTTCATAATAATGGTAAACTATTATGATTTTGTTATTTAGCAAATGCTTGATCGAATAATAAATTAATATATGATATTTGACAGGATGTTACATTTGATGATCAGGAATTATAATCTAAATAAAATTTTTAAAAAGTTCATATTATCTTCTAAAAGAAAAAAAAATATATTTGATTTTGCATATAAGATTCTTCTGATTGTGACACATGTCCAGGTCGATCATTCCGACCGTCGAAAACGGCGTCTTATAAAGCCGAAAACGGCTAAAAAACACGTATTAAAACAATAATTCTCAGGATATTTCACCGTAATCCGTCAGCTCGTTTTACGGACCGTTTATTTCGCTAGAAAAAGGCCATCGTTTTTCACCGTTTAACACCATTTACGACGTCGTTTTTTTTGACATGGATGTTTTAATCTTAGGCTTGGATCATTTAATAATTGTTCTAATTTGTGATTCATTAATAAATTATTTCATGGATTTAATGATTTTAAAGTATTATCTCATCCGTATATTCGATTTAAATGTCGAGTAGATATTAATTTTTCATTACCATTATCATCCTCAATATCCGAAGAAAAAAACAGAAACAGTTACATTCCATTGACTAAATTTATTCTAACACGTTTATATTGATGATGTTGTTGATTGTATTTCACCTATATTATATTTGAATGAGAGTAAATTATTATCTGGTCTCAAACTACCATCTTCTGATGCTGAAGTCTAATCATCTGCTGATTGGTCTTTTGGCTGGGAAATCATTATAAAACTTGAATCTGTTGAATTATTAATTGTTTTCTTAATAGAATTAATTAATTTTTTTAATCCATCATCCAATTCTAATTGAAAATCAAGTCTATAAAAGAAAGTAGGAACTTCTTCTAAAAGAAAACATTATCTTACTGAAAATCATTGTTGATTATTTTCACATGTTTACCTATACTTAATGTAATTTGTTGATTTATAATATGAAAATTTTCATTCTGAAAATTAAATTTTTTTAAAAATTTTTTATTGATTTTTATTTTTGTTTTTTTTTTAGAATATTTTTATTTACTTTAAGAATCACAAACATATTATCTGTTCTTCTTCTTGTAGTCAATCGAATAGATACATTTTTATATGCAAAATCACTCGATAAACCGAATATTATCGTATTATTATGAATATTTTCAATAAAATATTCTCGCATCTACCAGAAAATAAAAAGAAAACAATACAATTATCAGCAAATTTTTTTACCTGATCCATTATACACATAAGATCATTTTTTTGAAAAAATTCATCTATATATTTATTAATGTGTTTAAATTTACTATTTCTATGGTCGTTTTCCATATTTATTTGAAAACTAATATAAACAGATCATGTATTAAAAAAATAAAAATAAATTTTAAATAAATTCATATTTATTTATTAAATGAAACTATACAAAAAAAAACGAAAAATAAATTACAATTGTTGAATATAAAGAATAAACAAAAGGTATGTATGCTCTTCGCCGAAACTCATATCGCCGAAATAAAGATCGCCGAAATTCGATAATCTACATTTCGGCGAAGTATCCTTTCGGCGATGTTACTATCGACGATGTGTTATTTCGGCGATGTCATTATCGACGATGTGCATATCGGCGATACTATTTATTGATGAATTTCATTTTGATCACAAAAACTAAAATTATTAACTGAGTTGAGCTAGGAGTCAAGTTAGTAACTAAGACAAGATAGTAGGTGACTCGAAATATATCAAGTTAGTAGCTAAGTCAAGTTAGTAGCTAAGTCAAGTTAGTAACTAAGTCAAGTTAGTAAC